>PVJH01016524.1:0-50177 GCA_004026705.1 Nesogale talazaci
GAGGCAGGCTGAGGAGAAATGGATGCACTTGAATGATGGTTCTGGGGAAGGAGATTGAAAATACACTGAAATACTGGACCACCAACTCAAGCTAGAAGACAGCAGCCTTAGTTGAAAGAGTGAGAAAGGGACTTCTTGCGGAGGCCCAAGATGTTCTCTCCCCAAGAGCCACATGAGCCCGTGCACAGCTAAGTACCTGCAAGCTCACAGCCACGAGGAGCCCAAGGGACACAATGGTGATGTCCCAGACACCTGCTTCTGTGAAGATCAGCCCAGTGCCCCCACCCGTGGTCCCACAGTCTTAATGACCCTGGAGGGTAGAACAGAATTGCCCCCTTGGGCATCCAAATCTGCCGAAGCAGACTGATCATCCTAGTCATTAAAGGGCTTGAACCACTCACCCTTTGTTAGCAGCTGAGCCCAGGACTGTGCTCTCCCAAGGTTCCTGCTATAAGTCTCCACCAAGGAAACCCTAGGGGGCAGTCCTGCTGTGACCTGGATTCCCTCTGAGTTGGAATGGGGGGGGGGGGGCACCACAGCAGCAGCACAGCATGGAGGGAGAAAGGTGAGTCCTCATAGCTTCAATAGGAACCAGGCTGCCCCCCTTCCCCATTTCTGCCTGCAGACCCCTCAGAGAGAAGCATCCACAGGGCACTGTGGGGTGGATCGCGTTGAAGCTGTGTCCCTCCGCTGACATCCTGGCCCTTGCTCTTGGGCCTGTCAGCACTGTTCCAGACAAAATACGTGGCTTCCGCATGGACCGTAAGCAAGTGAAGGAGGAGAGTCCGTGCCCCTGCCGGTGCTCTGTGGGCCTGGCATACGCGGAGGCCTGCAGAGCACTCTCACTTTGACACAGGGTGCAGAGAGGTGGTGGTTTTAGTTTAGCCGCGAACTCACAGGGTGTCCTTGGGAGAACCCACGCACCTTGCTGCCTCAGTTTCCCTACTGTGGACAGTTCGGGCTGGACAAGAAGATCCTTTCTAACACGGTGGGTTCTGGTGCTACGAAATCGGGTCTGGGTTTGACACTGGCTCTGGCCGGGTCTGATGGCCTGGACAGCAGTAGGAATGTGGAAGTGCTGCGTCTCTTGCAGAGGAAATGAATGGTCTCCCTGAGGCCAGAGCCCGCCGGTGATGACAAACCAGGGACTGGCAGGAAGAAAGAAAGGGTTCACAGCCAAAGTCGCTTCGCCGTCATCACGCGGACACCACGCGGGTCTCACATCCCTAAACACAAAGTTAGCGGGATCCGAGGAGCTGGGCATCACAACTCTAAGTTCTCATTGAGCAAGTCCCAGCGGGAGAGGGATTCATCGCTTACAGCAGGTCCTAGAGCTTCAGGAACTCAAGACAAGGTCAAGGAGGCGAGCTGGGGTGCCCCACTATGCAATCCAGAGCTTTCTGGTAAAAAATAAATAAATAAACTCCTGGCAGGTGGTTTGAACCCCGCTCGTGGCTCCACAGGAGAATGTTCTGGCAGCCTGCTTCTGTAACGATTGTCCAAACCAACTGAATCCACTGCCATCAAACCAATCAATCCCAACTGGTTTGGGTTTCTGAGGGTGTCGCTCTGGACTGGAGAAGAGAACCTCTCCTCCTCCCTTAGCTGGTGGGTTTGAACCGACAACCTTGCAGTTGGCACGTCCAGTGCTCACCCAGAGGCGCCCAAGGCCTCTATAAAGGCTAAAGCCTAGAGAACCCCGTAGGGAAGTTCCACTTTACCCCAGGGGTGGTTGAGTCAGAATCTACTCGATAGCACCATACCTCCGCCATAGTAACGGCACCCGCCTGCCTCCCCGAGCCAGTTACCTCCTCCCTGCCCCTTTCAGGCCCCGCTCCCAGCCGTGTCCAATGCTGACGTCAGCCCCTGTCTCCACAGCCGGGACCTGAGGGCTTGCCGGTGCTAAATCAATGAAAACATCAAGTGTGTCAGACAGGGCTGTCTACTCGGAGCCCACTGTGGAGCCAGGGCTCCGGCACCAACTGGACCATCTGTCATTAGGCCCTGCTGCTAATTGCTGTGCTCGTGAACCAGGTTTGAATTGGAGACACGAAATGCACACACAGATTTAGACAGAGTTCCTCTGTCCCATCCCTTGTGCCCGAACAACCTGGTGCTTTCTCCAGGAGAGGGAGGCAGAGGGTGGCCGGGTGAACGCGGGGTCATGAGATGGTGCTGAACTCTGCGGCAGAGATTCCACATGGTGAATGCTGGGAGATTTTCCGCCAGGGACTGAGAAGTCCATCTGCCCACCTGTCTGTCTAGACCCGCAGCAAGTACTGGCTTTATGGAGGACACTGGGTTGAATGGCATGGCCCCAGAGGTGATACAGTCTCTCCCTCGGGACAGCAGAGACAGACTGACAGACCAACACAGCAAGTACAATGTGGTGATTGTTAGAAGAAAGGTCAACCTAGGGGCTGTGGCAATAGAGAATCGGTATCTCAGTAGCCTGGGCTATCAGGGAAGGCTGCCTGGAGGTGGAGGAAATGAGCTAAATCTTACAAGAGGAGCATTAGTGACTCAGAGGGAGAAGGGCAGGAGCGCTTTACAGAGGCAGACATCCAGCTGCATAAAAGAGGACATCTGGGAGGTGGGCACGATAGATAAAGAATTCAGTCGGATGAAGCACAGGTGTGAACAGGTGGGGTGAAGGCCTGAGGACCCTCCAGGTGTGGAGGATGAAAATTCTGGAGAAGGAGGCTGTGAGTAGACAGCGAAGAGTCCTGAAGGGTAAGAAGTGCACACCCCTCACTCAAGCTCTCTCAGTGTGCTGGGGTTGTGGCTGGGTCTCGATGAAAGACAGGAGTCAAAGGACCCAGGTGTTGGCACCAAGAAGTTGGGAAGAAGACCATAAGCAATGGACTGGGTTAGTCAGGGCCAGTGACAAGCAGGCCCCCACCTTTGGTTAGAACATAAGCAGGTGAATGTTTTGACCAAATGTTGTGTGGCTGTGGCAGGTGACAGAGGGGTGCCTGTCTCAGGGACCGGGGACCTCTCCACTGAACCAAGCTGCATCTGTCTCCCCAGGCCTTCCTGGGGGAGGATGAGCAAGGGCAAACATGGGGGGGGGGGGAGGCATGAAGGCCACCAGAAGGAACGGTCACAGGCTATTTTCTCTGGAGAAGAGAACTGTTCTAGAAGGGTGCACTGAGAGTTGGGGTGTCAGGGTGGTGGTTGAGGTTTGAGCTTTGGCGTCCAGAATGCCCAGGACAGATGACTTACTCTTCCTTGGCCTCAGTTTCCTCACTGGGAAATGGCTACCAACTCCTATTTCCTATGACTGTCATTAGAGTTAAGTGAGACCATGTAGGAGAAAGTGCTTACTGTGTTGAGTGCAACAAAAAAATGGATGATTTGATGGTTGCTCTGATCATGTCCAATAATTATCACTAAATCCAGTTCCACAAATGCCCATACATGAAGCAACATACGATGGGCTTTGGAACTCCGGGGCAGGGACACAACCTTGATCTGGTTGTGTCAGAAAACTACAGTGGAAGTTTTTAAACCCAAGTGCGGAGCTGCGGCTTTAGATGGGGCCCTGCAGAGGAAAGCAGCAACTCCCTCGTTCAGGAGAAGTTTCAAGAACTTTCCCATCCTTGGGAAAACCAGGTGACAATCACTGTGGCAGACACCTAACCTGGTGTCAATTGGAGGATTAAGAGTGTAGGGGTGGAGTCTAGCCTGTCAATCTGGAGATAGCCAATGAGACCTCTGTGTGGGCGTGGCCTTCTCTCTGAGAATTCTGGGAAATGTGGTCCTTCCTTCTTGGAGGCAGAGACACTGTCTCTCTCAGTTCACTTCCTTGTAGACTTTCTACTGAGAACACTCAGTCCCTTGGAGACGCTCTACTGACAAGACACAAGGCTGTCTCCTTGTGAGTCATCCCAGAGGGGAACACGCATGAAACTCCCCTAGTGCCCTGAGCCGGACAAGCCACATGGATGCAAGTAGATCTCTGAAGCCAGGAAAGCCACAAAGAGACTCCTGCCAGTGCTGAGATGTTTGAGAAGCCACAGAGAGCCCCCCGGCAGCCCTGAGATCCTTACATCGCCACTGGATCCAAAGACTTTGAACCCACTGGCCTGTGAGTGTCCTGCATTTGACACCACTGCATGTGTTTTGTGAGTCTGAAAAGGACTTTCTAGACTGGTATCAGACCTAAGGGCTAGTATCAGACTTAGGACCTTGGAATGGACTGAGTTGGGATGTTTTCTTCATGTACAGTTGCTCTTGTATATAAAACTCTTACTTATATACATGAGTGTTTGTGAATTTGTTTTTCTAGTCTACCCTTTCAGCACCCGAAAACACTGGCTCAAACCCGAGATGGAATTCCCTGCCATCGAGTTGATGGCAACTCATTGGGCCCCTTCAGGACAGGCTAGACCTGCCCCTGTGGACTTCTGAGGCTGCGTCTCATTATGGGGGTGGGAAGCCCCATGTTTCCCCCTTGGTCCGGCTGGTGGTATCCAACTGCTGACCTTGCAGCGGGGAGCCCAACCTAGAACCACTGGGCTACCAGGGTTCCTCAAGGGGTATCAGCAGATGCCACCGAAGTCTGAATAGGGCACGTGGGCTCTTGCCGGGGACAGGGAGCCCAGGGCACCCCCAGCTGACAAGGAGGGGGAGAAGGCTGACATGGTGACAGGTTGGTCCCTGACTGCTGACTCTGTGATCTGCTGGAAGGTGTGAGGCAGCATCCTGGCAGGCATTTATCACTAAATCATAAGCCGCTGGGGGCAACCCTTCTGTAACCATAGAAACAGGCGCTCTCTGGACCACTCCTCTCTTCATTAAAAAGGATGAGACAGAGGGTGATGGGTATGGCACACCAGAAGGGGTGGGCGCTGAGGGGCCCTGCTGTGCCATCATTTCCAGCCTGCCCCACATCCTCCTCTCGTTCTACAGAAGGGTGAGGGGCGTGCTTTGGCTGGGTCGTCTAGAGAAACAATTCCAGAGACACTCATCTAAGTACAAGAGAGAGGTTTATTTCAAGAAGTAATTATATATCAGGAAGACATCCTGACTCCGTCCAACTCAAGTTTGTAGGTCCAACGCTAGTCGATAGATCCTTCTTCAGGCTCACATAGCCAAACCCCGGTGATGCAGCAGACAGGACGACCACAGGCTGGTGAGTGCTGAGTCTTGTGGATCCAGGAGCACTGGAAACAGAACAGGGCACTGTAAACTCTCAGGGCCAGGGAGCCCACGGAGACCACCTCTGGAGGCAGTCAGAGTCTTGGTGACGTGGAAGGCAAAGGGGGAGAGCAAGAGGCAGTTTCCAGAGTCCCTCCAAGACAGAGTTCACTGCACCACCAGCTCCTTCAGCCCTTACTCACCTCATTTCAGTTCATCTGCCCACAGCCGGAAAGGCGAGCAGAAGGCTCCCATTCTGCAGAGGACACTGACCCAGGGACCCGATGCGGAATCATGCCTCCTGTCTGTCAGGCTCTAGCGGCTGGGCTGCTCAGTCCTATGTCCCCTCCTGCTCTGGCTGTGCCAGATTCCTTCTAACCACGCTGGCCTGGAGGCCAGCCTCTGGGTGCACGTCCCCCAGGAGAGGTCTTCTCTCCACTCTTGACCAATCTTCTGAGTCCTGGGGTCTCACTGGCCACCCAATGTGACCACCCCCAGGGAGGACTCCTCTAGGACCTGGGGCTACATGGGGCCAGCTCAGAGGCGGAGGGCCTCCAGCCCACCACTTCTGTCCACTTCTCCACCATAGATCCCGCCTTGCAGGCCCCTACAAGGGATTCCGAAGCTGGCCTCCGGTTACCCGATACCACAGCTCACAACGAGGGCCAGGGGAGCCATCAAATCCCCATTTGCCGCAATTAGCAGATGAGTAATGAAACGGCAGTGGCGGGCAGCAGCAGCTCAGCTCCCCTGGGACCACACCCCTGCCTCCCTTGAGTGTGGACTCCAGGAGGAAGAAGCAGAGCCCTGGTGCCCAGAGGAAGCTGGGCCCCTGCATGGCCAAGCCCAGTTCTCGACCATCTTCCCTAAGTGCCAGTTGTCAGTGTGTGACAGAGATGCCCACCTCCTCTCCACCAGAGTCTCTCAAGGCAGGGAGAGGAAGGGAGGGGACCCCATGGGTGGGAGGGAGGGAAAGGAGACAAGAGAAGTGCGCACTGTTTGCAGACAGCCCGAGCTGTCCTAGAAATTCATGATCTCTACAGTGGTCGATGCTCACTTAAGAAACAAAACCAGTTGCCATCAAATTGACCCTGACTCGCGGCCACTCTGTGTGACCCAGAGTGGAACACAGCTGCCCCAGGAGGTGGCCAGTTGCTGGTTTGTTTCCTTTTCAGAAGTAGATTGCCAGGCCTTTCTTCCAAGGCACTCCCATGGAGAGACATGAGCCTCCCACCTTTCTGTGAGCAGCCACTCACGTTCAGCATCAAACCCCTCCAGAGGCTCTTGATGGAAAGTAGCACACAGGGAAAGGTGGCCAAAGAGCATGGATGCTTGTCCGTACCACATCGCAGGTGACACCTGAGCTGAGATCCAAACCCATGTCTGTCTGTCTGCACCCCAAAACTAAGTTTTAATTCCTGCAGCAGCATCGGACTCTCAGAGGATTTGACGTCACCAGTCCTGGACGTCAGTGGTCTGAAGAGGTGTGTGGATCGGGAAGGGGGTGGGGCAGGTGGGGTAGATAGCAATCAGGAGGGCTGCCAAAGAGGATTTGGCAGGGGGGGAGGGAGGGGGGAGTGAGCGTGCTGGGGCTTCTTCCTGTTTGTAATGGTCAATCCTTTAAGCTTTCCTCAGCGTCTCTGGGCCAGGCCAACAGCTGCTGCACGCCGTAGTGTCCCAGGAGTAAGGACCAGTCATCTGCAGATGTTAAAAGTCAGCAGAGCACAGATCCGCCCTGACACACGTAGGCTGGCATGAGTCAGAATCCAGTCAATGGCCAACTGGTAGGTTTGGGCAACAGCATTCAAAATGTCTCTGTAAAGGGCTATTCTGTCTGGCAAATGACACGTGCTCTTGGTCTCAGGCTACAGGCTGCTAAACTGCCCAGGCACAAGGAGGGGAGCAGTTGCCTCCTTCTGGGGGACCAGGAGCCACCTGCTGTGATGGAGCGCTGAGCCCTGGTGCCTGTCAGGAAGGCGAGGAACCCCGCTTGTCCCCTTGGCCCAGCAAATACATTCCACTTCAAGAACCTGTAGGCCAGAGAGGAGAGTTAAAGGACGTCTCAGCTAAAAGTTGTCCTCTCCCGATGCTTCTGTCCCGACCCGTCATCAAATCTGCTTTATTCAGCACACAACAAGCACAGCCCTAATTAGCAGGTTCACGTGGCAGCCGAAGTGTCAAAAGCACATCACAGATCCCAGCTCCGACATCTCCTGAGAAGGCACCATGCCTTCGGTGGGGTTCGGTGGGGTTCGGTGGGGTTTGTGGACTCAGCCCTCCTGCAGTGTCCGCCAATCACAGAAGGACATTCTATTCTCCTCCAGGTCTACACCTCGCCCAGTCAGTATACACTCCTTCTTTGGCTTGGGTCTGTTTCAGGGAGACAGAGGGCCAGGGCAGCTCGATGTGCCAACAGTTGGTCCATGCCAAAGGGAAGAAGCCACCCATGGTATGCCCATCATCCTCCCCACCCTCAGCCTGGGCCCATGGGATTCTTAGCTGCCCACCTGCCTATTGCCTTCCTCCCTCCCTCCCTCCCTCCCTTCCTTCCATCCCATTCACGAAGGGACTGTTCTCTGTTAGGTGGTGAGAAGCAGCTTTTTGTCCTAGAGCCAGTCCTCGCTCTGCCACCTGCCAAACCTGTGGCCTCAGGTAGGCCTCGGCTTGTGCCTCAGTTGCTCTCCCAGCAAAGGGCCGGCAACACAGAGCACCCACGTTAAAGGGAGACAGAGGGATGACACACGTCAGCAGGGGGAGGGCAGGCTCCATAGGCAACGGGCTGACTAGTCTCCTAAGTGGAAGGCTGGTGCTCCACGGTGCCTGACGCATGTTAGCTGCTGCTACTGTTGTTGTTGCAAAGCGTAAGTGCTTGTGTTTTGTGCAGGGGTTGGGGAGGGGGATGGTGGTGGTGGGAGTCAGCTGTGATTTCCGCTCTCACTCCATGTACCACTTATCAGAAGAGAGGACTGTTCAACAGCTCATAAATGTTGGCTGAATGATCCAGTAAATGAACTAATTACCTGGCTGTTTAATTACAGCAGAGATAAAGACAATGAAGGACCAGCTCAGCAAGGGACGGGGCACCACCAGAGGGGAGACCAGAGGGTCCCTATGTGACCAGGGAAGGGGACCAATCTGCAGATCATCTGTCACTGAGAGTCGATGAGCCCAGCATAAGTGAGCTGAGCCAAGGTGGTGTGAGAGCGGAGAAGAGGGGATGATACAACCTGGCTGGGGGCAGCAACAATGTCCCCCCAACTCCCACCCCGCTCCCAACATATGTCCATGTCCAAATTCTTGGACACTGAAACGAAACGGAGCAGACAGCCGCATCTCTCTGCTGTTGGAGAGTGCACCCGAGGGTGCTGGCAGCCTCGCATGTGGCCAGGGCTTGAGGGTGCTGGGAGTGAGGCCCTGGAAGCAGTGACGGCTCCCTTGTTTGGACAAAGGATCTTCTCAGAGGCAAGTAAGCTCAGACTCTGGAGATGAGAACCCCTTGCACCTCCCAGACAGAGCCTACATTCCTGGACAAGTGTCCGCATTGGAGACAGCAGAGGCGAAGATGGACCGAGAGGAGAAGGCACGTCTGGCCCGTGTGGAACACTGCCAGCTCCTGCCAGGGTGGCTCAGAAATGCCAGGGGGGACGCAGGGTCAGAAAGTGGGACAGGGAGCAAGCTGCCCTTTCCTTGCCTCCCCACATCCGTATCCTTCTGCAAAAACCCACCTGCAGTTTCACCTTTTAAACGTCCCTGGTAACCTCACCTGGGCCTTTCTTCTCTGCTCCCTCCAGTTCCCAGCCAGCACCACCAACCCCCACTGTTTGACCCCCCACTGTTTGGGTGAGCTTGGCTGCATTGCCCCCAGGCTGCCTCAGCAGGGAGGGGTTTTGTGTGAGTCTCCTTTTCTCCTTCCCTCTTTCTACAGAGGTTCTTTAACAAATACCCATGACCCCCAACCCCCCAACCAACCAGATGAAAACCACACTGCCAGGAAGTCAGTCCTAACTCACTGTGGCCCTACAGGAGAGACCAGAAAGGCTCTTCAGGCTGTCTCCTAATCAAAGCAGCTGGTCCTGTCTTTCTCTCACCGAGTAGCTGCTAGGTATGAACTGCTGGCTCAGTGAGCAGCTGAGTGCTTTGAACAACTGAACCGCCAGGGCTCCACAAGTGGTGCCCCTGCAGCCTTCCCCATCTCGGTCAAAGGCAAGTTCATCCTTGGATTGGCTCAGGCGGAAACTCTTGGAGTTACCCTTGATCACCCTCTGTTCCTCATGTGTCCATGTACTCATTCCCCAAACCTGCTGGCTCCATCCACACCCCTGCCCTGCTTCCCCGTGGCTGAAGCCTCAGCTGAATGAGTGCCACATGTGTATGAACACATGGTTATCTGTGCCAAGAGGAAACGGGCAACTCGTGGTCACCAACATAGAAGTTTATACCATCCTTTACCAAGTTTCCATCTACGAGGCTGTCACACAGCTGTACAAAATGATACCAGAGAACATGGAACAATCGTCCTGTAATGTACCCACATGAAATTGCGAACAGAAAAGAAGAGACCTAGCCATCGGGAAGTCATATTCTCCCATGTGCGCTCTGTTCCAGATTTGTCTCTTTCCCGTGTTTGTTTGTATTGTCTAAAAGTCCCCACCACGGTTGCTTTCACTGTGACAGCAAAACATGTTTATTTAAAATATGAGATGCCGAGAAAAGAAAGCACAGAATCAGAGGCGTGCGTGGTTGATGGAGAGGAGAGAGAGGTGCAGAATGTGTTGACTTCTACCTCCTACAAGACTGCCTGCTGCACAGATTAGCTCAGCGAGGCCTAGAGATGCATGGGGAGCTGCCTAGAACCGCGGTACTTATTTCTATTTTCTCTTTGTGCCTTTACGAATAGGACCATGTTTCTTCTCCATACCATCTCCTTGTAGTTAGCCCCACCACCACCACCACCACCACCACCACCACCATGCTATCTTATCCCATTCCACAGAAGAGGAAGGGGGAGGTTTGGGGAGTTGTAGATCACTTGCCCATTACCCATGTCTCATCATTTCAGGATTGACATTTGTTAGAGACTGAGTTCAAAACAGCTCTCAACTGAGCCACAGTTCTCAGGTCCCAGTCCTATGGACTCCCTCTGTGAGGCCTCCAAAGTGGTCATGGCTCAGGGAGTCTCTCCCCGGGTTACATGTCCATCAGTCATCAATGAGAAAAAGTCTCTGAGCTGACTGTTTTTAGATGAGCTGAATGTGAGCCCCAGTTAAGTCTGGGGCTTCCAGGCTAAGTGGGAGCGCTTCTTGGTGGAGAGAAACATGCAATGGAAAGGGTTAGGGGTTCAGGTATTTTCGTGTCATCCTTGCGCAGGGGTCATGCTAATCTTGTCTGAATCATTCCAATTTGAGTCTATGTGCTGCCAAAGCGAGCACAGGTTGAGATATTTTCACCGACAAGTACAAACCCAGACTTGCTGCCATCGGGTCAGTGCTAGCTCAGAGCGATCCCCGTGGGTTTCTGAGATAGCCACCGTTGTTGTCTGGAGGAGGAAGCCCAGTCTTTCTTCTGCATTTCCCCCTCATGTGTCTGCGGATGTGGGTTCCAAAGAACAGCCATGATGAAGTCACCCGGAGGAAGCAAGTTTTGACCCCCGGGTGAAGGGGACCTTCTTCTCTGGGCCCCACTGACTGTCTCTCTCAGATTTGAAAAAGACGAGATGGAGATTCCCCTGCTCTCCTCACGCCAAGTCACAAACACCAGCTGGACTGACTGGAGCCGGTGCCACAAAAGCACCTGGAGCAGACAGAACGGACCTCGTCAACATGGTGCAGGTCTCGGTGTTTCTAAGGAAAGTATCACAGGCCAGGAGGGGAGAGTGGGGGCAGGGTGGGGGTTATCCAGTCAAAGAAACAATAACAGGGATATCAGAGAGGGGGGTGTCAGCCACTTGGCCCACAAGTACCACTGTCCACAGGGGCAGAGCCCCCCACTGGAGCCCAATGCTGGCTCTGGCCTCGGCCCCCGAGGGGAGGAGGGATGCCCCATGGCTGGGGCTTCGGGACAGGATCAAGCAGGTGCACCAACATGTCACTGCTGTGGGATTTGACTGGACAGCCCAGCAGAGCTGCCCCAGGTGACACTGAAGCCCTCGCCCCGTGTCCATCCCACTGTGACTGGCCATGGGGGTCACCACACATTCTGCTTGCTCTTCCACACTAGCGCTCCTGCGTGCCTTCTGGCTGAGAATAGCACCTTTCAAAATATAGACACTGTGGATGACACAACACCAAAGGGATGCAAACACGTGCACCCAGCGGGGGCTCATCAGTGCATCCTTGCTCTCACAGCAGAGCCGCATCTCACCTATGCTATAAAAGTACCCAGCTCTCACACTGGTCACATGTAGCATAATCGCACGCCGAGGACCCTACCCCACCGCCCACCCCATCTGCTGTGCCAGCACCACTGCCCAAGGTTCTATCCAGGACTCGCCTATCTATAAGGGGCTCTGAGAGGTTCAGGGGGAAATGGCATGAAAAGCTCATGGAGTATTTCCACAAACTTCTGATGCCTCCATGTGTGTCAGTCTTGAGACTAATCGTGGGTTCTTTGTCTCCACGGCTGACGAACTGGACTTGGATCGGCCTTGTGCAGCCTGAGTACCAGGAGGTATAGGCCCCTCTCTGAGAGGACGTGGGTTTGTTCCAGATCACCACAAGAGAGTGAATATCGCAGCTAATCAAGCACAGAGACCTGGTGAGTCGGGTGAACGTTTGGTTTCTCAGGGCATATAAAAACGATGTTTGTCCTATTGCCTATGAAGCTTGCCACAGGGTCCTGAAAATCTTTGAAGTGTTATGAGACTTGTCCAGAGCATGACAGGGAGACGCCAAGTTAAGCCTCTGCTGCTGGGACAGCACCAATAGACCTGCCCAGGGCAGCAAAGGTGACATCTGGAGGCTGGGCGGGCAGTGCAATAAAGCAAGGTGCACCTGTGGCAGGATAGTGAGTGGGGGTGGGGGGGGGTGGGCAAGCAGCAGTACTCCGTGATCTGATCAAAACCGGAAGCTCACCCAGCACTGTGGAGGGGCGGGAGAGGCAGGTGTTTCTCAACTTCTTACCTGCAACGTTTGATAGAGAAGTGATTTCGGCCCAACTTTGAGTTGCCCAGGAATCCTTGCCGCATACTGACAGATGGAGTTTGGCCCTGACAAGGAGTTCCCTGGATGGTGCAAATGGCCAAGGAAAGGCTGCCAGGGTCCCGCTTCCCCAGGTGGTGCTGAGGAAAGACCTGGCTAAGCCCTTCTATCAGGTCACGGTGATGAACAGCCTATGGGACGCAGTTCTGTTCTGTTCATAGAGGTTGCCTGGCGCCAGAGTTGACGGGGCAGTTGTTGCTGTTTTATGCTGAGGATCTACCAAAAATTCCAGTTGCTGTCACTTTGACCAGCACACGGTGACCCCATGTGGCCTAGGGGAACGGTGCTCCACAGGGAGTTTGCAATGGCAGGATTTAAAAAATATCTATAATATATATGTATATATAAATCATTTTATTGAGGGTTCATACAACTCTTATAACAATCCATCTGTCTATCCATTCCTCATCCATCCATCCATTGTGTCAAGCACATTTATACAATTGTTGTCATCATCATTATCAAAACATCTGCTTTCTACTTGAGCCCTTGGTATCAGCTCCTCATTTTCCCCCTCCCCCTTCTCCTCCCTCCCTCATCAACCCTGATCATTATAAATTATTATTATTTCTTTTATGTCTTGCACCGTCTGATGTTTCCCTTTACCCCCTGTCCGTCTCCCTATAAGGGGGTGGTAGGGAGGTCATTGTGATCAGTTCCCCTTTCTGCACTTTTGGCGAGCAGTTCACCAAAGGCTCTTCTCCAGAGGTGCCTTCACAGGGACTCGGACCTGGAGCCGAGTGTTCCGCCACCAGCTGAGTGTTTGGCCCCAAACCAACCAAGCCTGGTGGTTCTGACATGGCTTTAGTTCACGGCACCTCCATGGAGACAGGAGAGGCCTTCTCTGCTGTTTTTGGGGCCACAATATTCTCAGGAGCAGGTTTCCAGGCAGCGCTTTCTTCTGTGGTGCTACCAGATGGGTCCTCACCTCCCACCATGAAGGGAATCGCTGAGGACAAAGCTTTGCACCCCCAGGAACCTCCTGATTGCCAAAGTCTCCCTTATTTCCAGGAATAAGATTTTTCTCTCCTGCTCTCTTCCTCTCTAGCCTTCTGGGTCCTGGGTCTGTCTCAAAGCTGGCACCCCCATACCACTCAGAGACACTCCCTGCCCGGGTGAGACTCCTTTCCCAATGTGTAGGCTTCAGCCTGGTTCTCCAGTGGAAACCTTGTCCTCTTTCTTCTTACCAAGAAAGGGAGCTGTTGGCAATGGGTGTCACTTACAGCTAATGTAAGAGCCCCCCCCCCCACTAGCCCTCTGACAAACTCAGAGCCTCTTTCAATCCTCCCACGCCAACCCGAGCAATAACCAAACACCCCCAATTCAGCTCATCCCTGGGGAAGGGCATCTAAGTGTTCCAGAAGAACCCCTGGGCAGAGGATGTCGGGGGATTCGCTAGTGACAGGCTGCTGGGAAGGAGAACAGAGAGCTGGATTGTTTCCTCTGGACCCTGCCCAGGCCAGCCCATGTCAAAGTCTGGGCTGGGCTACAAAAGGCCTTGGGTCATCAGACCCAAGAATATGTTATTGCTGGCAACGTCCAACCCTCTTTGGCAAGCGAGGTCCTTGGAGAGGTTTTTGTTTCTCAGCCTGGGCTTGATTCTCAAGGAGCAAATGGAAGGCTGGTGCCCACAGCTGCTGACAGGGCCTGAGGCTGGGAGAGGCACTGGCGCTCTTGGGGTCTCAGCAGTGATGCAGGGTCCAGTGGAGTTGCCAGAGAACCAAGACCTGGATGACCAGGGTAGGGGCCCTCTCATCCGGCCCTTCCTTCCAGCATCAGCTCCGGGCTAGAGCAGAAGGGCCGGGCTCCCTGCTCCTTTGGGGGGAAACTAGTAGCGTCTGCTTCCACCGTGCCAGCAGGGGACCTACCGTTCCCACCTCCTGCCTGGGGTTCCCCACGTACTCACCCCACTGTCCAACTCATCCGCTTTTAACCATACAACAGCTTCATTGATAAATAACTCAATTCTCTTTCCTAATGCCACAATTCAACATTTTTTCTTTGTATAGTCACAGAATTGTGCAGACAAGTTCATAATTGAACTTAGAGCACCTTCACTCCCTTGGGCTCCCATTCTTGTACCCTTTTGAAAGATGTTCTTCTTTCCCGCCCCCGCACCCCCACCCCCAGTCCCAATGTGCCGGACTCTGCCCTGTGTGACAGAGTTCAACTGCCCCATTGAGGCCCTGGGCATGCTGTGGTTATTAAGAGTTGGTGGTGAGTCAGAATTGACTCAATTGCAGTGAGATTCTTTTCGTTGTCCCAATGCTGAGCTTCTATCCCCAAAGGATGTGCGACTTTTCCAAGTGCACCCATGTTTATCCCCGGCCATGAAGCCCCTGGGTCCAGACCCTTGACTGGCACCTCACCATGTAGGGGGTGATTGATTGAGTCATGCCTCATCCCTCAAGGTCAGCTGACATCACTCTATGGGTCTTTCTAGCACTGCTAGCCTGAGCCAAACACCTTGAGGAAATGAGAGAATGAGTCACGGGGTCTTGGATTCAGGTGTCGTCTTGGGGGACAAAAAGTTCAGTTTAAGGGTAGCCACACAAGCACTGCTCTGTATCCTACTTTGGTGAATATCGCCTGGGGTCTTAAAGTGACCAGATTTTAACATTGGTAAAGTGGGGTGGGGGTGGGGAGGGGATATATTCCCTTCCCGTTCTCCCACCATTTCCCAGCTTGTCATGCATTCTTTCCAAAACTCGGGACTTTTTTAAAACACCACAGGACGCAGGACAAATTGTTTAACATTGGGACTGTCCCGCCAAAAAGCAGGCTGTCTGGTCACTTTATCTTAAAAGCCAATGAGTAGTGTGGCCGTGAAGATGCAGCTATTCATTCATCTCTCCTGGTCTAGGGCCAAGGCCACTGGAGGAAATCAAAGGTGCAAGGCACAACTTGCTTCCCAAACAAAAACAAAAGCCAAAAGCTGAGTGGGGCAGTCCAAAGCCACCAGTAGCTCTGGGGGAGACAGACGGAGCTTTTGAGTCCTGTAAATAATTACGCCTCAGAAACCCACAGGGGTCAGTCCCTCTGAGTCAGCCCTGGCCAGCTGGCTGGAGGGCGGGGCTTGGTCTTTGTACAGAGTTATCTCGTACAGAGTTATCTGCCGCTTTAGTCCTGGCTGGATGGAGGGCAGAGTTTGGGTTTGGTACCTGTACAGTTATCTTGGCCCTTGTCTTGGGGGGAGGAGCTGCCGGTGGGTTCTGGGCCAGGTTGCTCCCAGGGGCAGCTGGGGGGGTGAGTCTTCCCCTGAGGCTGCACCCTGGGCTCCTTGAGGGCCCAAGCAGAGGATCCGTTAAGTGGTTGACAGGATCCGTGAAGCAGGAGAGGGGAGGAGGGAGAGGATGTGAGGTGTCAGGAGAGGATGAATAGCTCATCGTGTTTCCTTATCAAGTATGATAGGGATTGACCTGTGACCTCCCAATTATGTGCTGTAGACACTAACCTCTGTTTCTAAGGCCAGAACCCCATCTGGGAACCACGTGTCTGTATTAGGTGAAGGAGGCCGGGTATTGAGGCAATGTCTTTACACGATCTAAATGAAGCAAGTCAAGATAGAGGGAAGACAGATGAAGGGCCACAGAGGGACTGCCTAGAGTCAGGAGACAGAAGCAGAAGGGACCCTGACCTTCCCTAAGAGCTGAGAGAGAAAGAGAAAGCCTTTAGTGCTCTGGTGGCATAGTGTCTTACACGTTGGACTGCGAACCCAAAGGCCGGGGGTTTGAACCCACCAGCCACTCTCCAGGAGAAAGAGGAGGCTGTCTACTCCCACAGAGATTAAAACGTCAGAAACCCCACAGGGCTGTTCCACTCTGTTCTACAGGGTCACCAGGACTCAGAACTGATTGGATGGGAGTGAGTTTCCAGAGCTAGGATCCTGAATCAGGGCTCTTCCCCTCTTCAACGGTGAGAAAATAGACTTCTGCTATTGTAGAAGCTGCCCACGTGCGGTCTTTCTGCGAAAGGGGCCTCAAGGACTCAGTTGGGTAGAATTATTATATAGCCTGGGGAGGTGAGGTGTGCACAAGGATGACCCAAGCTAGGCAAGGTCGGGGCTCAGGCCAGGCCCAGGCCAACAAGTCGTTGTAGCAACTGGCATTTGCAGTTTGATGAGTGATGAAAAGCTGGTGGTCTGAACTGCCCAGGCAGCCAGGCAGACTGGCCTGCCCATATGCTTCAGAAAGGCCACAGGTCCCCCAACGCTGTGAGGCACAGACTGCTCTGAGACACAAGGGAGTGGAATCAACTCCAAGGTGCTCTGCACTGGATGGTATCAGAGGAAGGTGGGGCAAGGCACTGATGCCCATCGAGGCCAGACCCCACCTCCTTCTCTGTGCCTCAGCTTCCTCAGGGTTAAAGCAGACATAACAAGAGAACCAAACTCATAATGCTCTTGTCCGGGCTGAGGAGCCAGGACTCACCATGTGCTTGGAACAATGCCTGCCAGAGAGGTTTCATATTGCCAATGCCTAGAGAGACTCTCCTCCTCTCCCCAGAGATCAGTGATGGACCACTCCTGCCTCTCACCAGTCTCTCACTCTCTCTCTCTCTCTCTCTCTCTCTCTCTCTCTCTCTCTCTGTCTGCCTCTGTGTGTGTGTCTCCCATCTCTCTCCCCACTCCCTCTGGTACATTTCTTCCCTCTCAATCAGCCCCCTGGTGTTTCTCACACTGATAGAATCACCACCTCGTGCTTTCCAAACCCATCTATAAATGTGTCTACATCTGCTAACACCCCCAAACCTCTACCACCCCAAAAGTCCTCCAGGGAAATGCTGGAGCCCAGAGACAGAATGGCCACAGGCCCGTTCTGGAGCCGGGCCCCTGCCTGCAAACTCTTGCTCAGCGCTTATTTGTGGTAGGATGTTGGGGCCGAGATTCAAGCAATTCCAGGCAATGACAGTGCCTCAGCTGCCCAGCCCATCAGCATAAAAGTCTATTTCCTTCTCAGAGTCGCAGGGGCACAGGGTCCCTGGGTCTCAGGGGGAAGCAGGCATGGATTCCAAAGAGTTGGGGTGGGGAAGGTGGGACTGAGAAGATGGTCTCATCTCTCCACCGAGGGTAACGTCATTCATTGCCAGCCTCCCGGAGAAACATCTCCTGCAGTAGCGGTTGATCCTTGTGCTCGGGGTAGAGATCCAGTTCAGTCAACTCTGAAAAGCAATCCCGGTCTGAGCTTCCTGACGGAATGGAGTGAAGATTCAGTAAGACATGCCAATCTGCTGGGGCAGGGCAGGTGGGGGGGGGGGGAGGAGCGGAGGGCGCAGGTGTGTGTGTGTGTGTGTGTGTGTGTGTGTGTGAGACTCAAGCCCCTCTGTCCAAAGTCTGTGATATAATGAATTACCTAAGGCAGGCTCCCTGGGGCTGGTGCTGATGACGTCATTCCTATGCAAGATGATCAGGGTTCTCTTTCTCTCTCTCTTACACACACACACACACACACACACACACACACGAACAGCCCAAACCTAAACTCACTGCCATGCAGCTCTTCTGCCTCATAGTGACTATGGGATGTAGACTGGCCCCTGTGGGGCGGGGTTCTGAGACTAACTCTTCACAGGTTCAGAAAGCCTCACCTTTCTCCCCCCGAGGGGCGAGTGGGTTTAAACTGCTGACCTTGTGCCTAGAAGCCCACTACCTCACCAGACTGCTAAGCGAACAGCGGAGGACTGAACCCAGAGGCAGGCTGTTGCTGCCATGGACCTCCATCCACCTCACGTCACTCCGCGCACAGTGGAATCAAACGATCCCGGTCCTGAGTCATCCTCCTGACCCATGAGAGGCTGGACTGCCGAGGTCCACGGGGTGTTCACTGGCTGGTTTTCAGAAGCAGATGTCCACTCTGCAGCTCACAGAAACCTTTCCAGCCGCAGAGCAACAAGCCAGCCTCTGTGGGCAGGCAGGTGGGGGCTGGGCCTGCGGTGCCCTCACCAGGGCCCCCAGCATGGAAAGTGAGCACTCTCTTCCAGGGATCTTGCTGCCCCAGGAGGGACTGTGGAGGGAGGCACAGCACTGTGGGCCGCCTGCTCGCCCGCTCTCCTTCCCCGGCCCTCGGTGGTCACAGACAGGGAGGATGGTGGTACGTCTAAACAGAAGCACAAGCGCTGGACAGCATCTGAGGCTCAGTGGCTTTGCTTTCTTCCTTTCTTCCCACAGCACCCCACTGCATGACCACCATGTTCCCTCAGGTCCCCCAAAGAACATGGAAGCAGGACCAGGTTACCCTGCCATGGACCGAGAAGACCGGAGTGGCCCTCCCCTTGCAAGGCACAAGCCCCCTACCCCTCCCAGTGCAAAAGAAGGGACTCGGCAGTCTAATTGTTCAGTGATTCATCAGATACCAAGCCAGCCACTCTTATAGGGATTTGGGAACACAGCAGTGGACGAGACTTTCATTGAGAGCAACAGATTGTAAATGAATCATTCTCATAACTACTGAACAAAAAATATCATAAGCAACACAGAGAGTAGACAGGTGGCTGTAGGCTTGCATAACAAGGGTGGTCACTAGGTCGAGTCAAGAGATAGTTCAGATGGTTAAGGGTTCAGCTACTTACTGAAAGGTTAGCAGTTCGAAACCACCCAGAGGTACCTCAGTAGAAAGGCCTGGTGATCTGTCTCCAAAAGATTACCACACTGGGTGTTCTGGGGAGCAGAGGTGTACTCCAATACGGGCAGGGGTCTCTGTGAGTGGGAGTCAGTACCATGGCAACTGTTTGGTTGTTGTTCTTTTAAAATGAGCTGGGGGTAGGAGGGCATCAGGACAGGTATCCAGGGAAGGGGTATTTATGCTCCAAAGAAGGAGGAGTAGGGGTTTATCTGACAATGGGCTACTCTGGGAAAGAGACTGACTTGTGCAAGTTTACAGGGACAGAATTCCCTGCCCCATCCATGGTAGCCGATGGGATCAGAGGCCCAAGAGGTAGGGTTTGACTGGCATGTTCATTTGTTTTTGCTTAGTTTGGATGGAGGGCCAAGATCAGGAGAGACAGACCTCTGGAGTTAGGGAGTCAGTGAATCAGCCACTGATCCTGACCCTGATCCTCGCCCCCACCCATATGTAGCAGATCAGGTGGGAGCTCCAGTACCTCTGGAATGAACAAGGGGAGTCCTTGGAAGAGTCTGCCAGAACCGCAGGATGGAGCAAGACGGGTCCAGAGCCCACTGTGACTCAAACGACTCTGTTATTCAAACGACTGGGACACCACTCTCCCATGACTGCCCTGACTGTGAAAAAGAGATGTTCTATTTCATCGAGGGCAAACCTGCCTTGAAATGCACAAGCCTGGATGTCTTTCTGATTGATGGAGACCAGCGGTGATCCAGTCTTGGCATAGACATCAATCCCGAGTAAGCACTCAGACTCTCTTATTTACTAGCTGAGTGACCTTACACAAGTCTGGTAACCTCTGTGAGCATAATTTACTCATCTGACAGTTTTCATAAACAGGGACTGCGAATACATGGAAGTATCTGGATGAGCAGGTAGAAGCCCAATGGAGAGGCAGGCATTCTGATTGGAGGCCCTGAGAGGTGCAGGTTGCACTCACTCCTCATCTAAAGCTTGGCAAGAGAACCGTGGAGGAAAGGTCTGGAGAGAGGTTTATACTCTAGCACAGCAAGACTCTATCTACACCCTACCTCAGTGAGCAGTCCCTGGGGTCTCAGAGGCTCGTGAGCAACCATCTAAGATACTCCAACGGCTTTCTCCTCATCCTCAGGAAAGAAGAGGGAGGAAATCCCACGGGGCAGGCACACAATTACTCTCCAGGGCCCACAGGCCACACAAGTACATCCCACCGCCCTGAGACAGGAGAACTGGGTGGTGCCTGGTTATCCCCCTGAAAAGAATCTCATGAGAAGATAAAGTGGGAGAAAAATCAAAATCAAACAAACACAAGTCCGAGGATGCTGCAGGAAGCCCTGAGGCCATGGCCTCTCATCACCCTCCAGTTGGGGAATGGAACTCACCCCTGGTTCCATGTTTATTCAAACAGAGACAGGCCTACAAGGGAGGGAGGCACGCGGGCTTCTTTTGAGGAAGGAAGGAGGGCGTGGGCTCTGGGATGGTACCTACCTTGGGGGATGGTCCTCCCAGGGTATTGTCCTCCATGGTAGCTGATGTTCCCTCAGGACGAGAGACAGGAGTAGTGACACTGGGAGGGTGGAGGAAGGATGGAATAGAAAGGGGAACCAATACCAGGAATCTACATATAACCTCCTCTCTGGGGTATAGAAAACAGGAAAGTGAGTGAAGGGACACATTGGACAATGTAAGATATGAAAAAGTAATAACAATTTGTAAATTACTAAGGGTTCATGGGGGAGTGGGAGGGGGAACGGGAAGGGAAGGGAGCTAGTACTGGGGGCCTAAGTGGAGGGAGGATGTTTTGAGAGTGATGATGGCAACAAGTGTGCAAATGTGGCCTGCATCAATTGATGTGTGTATGGATCATGATGGGAGTTATATGAGTCCCCAATAAAATGATTCATTTTTTAAAAAAGGGGGGAGGGGGAAAGAGGAGCTTATACCAAGGGCTCAAGTGGAAAATATTTGGAAATGGATATGGCAACATGTGTACAAATTTGCTTGATTCAGCGAAGTATGGAATGTGATAAGAGCTGTAAGAGCCCCTGATAAAATCACTAGAAAAACAAAGAGTTGCTGAATGGGAAACTGATGATCTGCTCTGCAGACCTTCAACTCACTCACCATAAAAACCATTAAAAAATCTCGGAGTCTAGAAAATGCAATGGGGCAGAAGGTTTGGCTTCGTGGTGGGCTAATATTTTCACTTCTATCATCATCATCATCATCACAGCAACGATGTAGGACACAGCCACAGTGTTCTAGCAAGTGACCTAAGCCTTTCACACACTTGATCCTGAAGAGTTCCACCACTTGGTATCAGAATCCCTGCTTTCTAAAGGAGGAAACAGGGTTGGCGGGATGAAGGAACATGCTTATGAAGTAACAGAGGTGGGACTCACATCCTGACACCCAAAGCAGGCCGCCATCTACATTTCCATCCCAAAGTAGCCACTCTGCATGGAAAGCCCGCAAAGGCGTGTTCATTGCTACTGATGAGAATGAGGCCCTGTTTGCGGATGTGCAGACTTTTCATACCATTCCTTGACCTAGGAGAACTCACCAGGGGGCCGTCATTACCATACAAGTCATTGTGGGAAATGAAACAACAGCTGGTTCTGCCAGTCACCATGGTAACGCTTCTGTAAGCACAGAGAGTCACGTCAACAGAAAAGAATTTATACATGCATATACGCCCTGTATGCACACCTATCAAACCATGGTGCTGTAGACATGGGCTTGATGATGACGCCCCTCGGGGCTCAGGAACAGGCACATTTCAATTCACTCAGAAACCTCCCGAGGCTCTTGGCTGCTACCTGTACCCCATGGAGCCCAGCACAGGCTGGGAGAGAGGACGGTACAGAACGCAGGATCCTCCCCCACTGCACGGTGGCCCACAGCAGCACAGGGAGGCAGCAGGCTTGTGCAACCACATGGGTCCTGCTCTGAGAAGAGCCATGTATTTGGTTTAACGATCTACAGACACCAACTTGAAATGCTGACTTCTCAAACAAGGGACCGGCATGCTCATTTTGGGCTGTGAGTGCCCCTGCTGCCGTCAAGCCAACCCCTCCCCAGGACGACCCACGTGTGTCAGAACGGACCTGAGCTCCACGGGGTTTTCTACATCACCTTTGAGTCGTCTTGAACCTATAACCTTTTGCTTTGTAGCCAAGCATCTTAGCCATTTGCACCACCCAGGAGCTCCCATTTCACGCTGGGCCCTGACAGTGGGAGGAGTACAGAGGCGGCTGGTGCTTCAGGCATTCATTCCTGGATTGCATCTCCCACCCTCTTTCTCCTCCTTCTCAGGCTGGCTAATCCACAGAAGAGCCGAGCTCAAGCACTCCACTTCACGGAAGCTCAGAGTCTTCCCCCAGGAAATGCAGTCTTGCTAATGAAACCAGAGTGGAGTTACTCCTAGGGCTGCTTTGTCCTGAACCACAACAAATCTGGTGTGATAAGACTTGTACCCTGGGAGGCTGATAGGTCCCATCATCCCCAGCACACAGTTGAAGATGCCCAGGGTCAGAGAGATTCAGCCATTTGTCCAAGGTCACACATACATCATGGCACCATCTCCAGCTGCTCACACTGTCTCAGTTGTTCTTAACTTGGGTCCAGGTGTTCTGACCTTCTGGGCAGACCAGTTAGATGTCCTGAAAGGGCTGGACACTTCCAGACACTAGTCCAGACTTGGATGAAGATGATGAACTTCACTGTGACAGGGACCCCCTCAATGTCATTCCCACGCCATGACTGGCTGGTCTCTTGGAGACACCTGATCCAAGTTGAATTCATTAATTCCCTTCCTGGAACTTTTTGAGCCCTGGTAGCATAGTGCTTATGCTCACCTCCAGACCACCAGCTGCCCCTTAGGGAAAAGGTATTGCTTTTGAGTCCAGTACAGCATTACACAGTGGGCAGTTCTATCCTGTCCTGTTGGGTCGCGAGTCATGAGTCAGAATCGAATCAATGGCAAAGAATTTGGTTTGCTGGGTTTGGGAGCTGTGAACCGGAGACAACGCGATTCACAGTCTTTTCCTTTCTTTCTGCACTCTCTTGAAGGAGCCCAGAGCTGCTACCCCAAACACTGGTGGTCAAATCCTCCCAGCAGCACCATGGGCCCCAGGTGTCTGCTCCTACAGAGATTATAGCCTGGGAAATATTTTGGACAGTTCTACTCTGATGCGTGGATTGCTATGAGAGGGGTGGTGGTGGACTTGACAGTCGTGGGTTTGGGATGATTTATCAACATCAACAATTTCCCTGCAAATTAAACCCTCTCCCCCACTGTACCCCCTATTTGTGGGGATGAGCTAGAAAACTAGAGAGTGACAAAGGGCATCTAGATAAAGTCTACCTGCTCTGCAGAGCGAGAGAAGAATGCGACGCACAAGCTGAGGGAAACTGAGGCAGGAGATGCAGAGAAAGAGCCCTAAGGCTGTCCTAGGCACGTCTTTCTGCATCCCACAAGTCTAGCTGCTCTGCCAGCCTCCCAAGCCTTCTTTGCTCTCTGTGCTCACCAGTCCCTTTCCACTATGTGCCGCCCCCGCCTCATCCCCTCCTAGGTGGCTTTGGTGGCAAAGGGCTGGTCCAGGGCGTGCCTGTCAGAGGGAGCTAAGAGGGGAACGTGAACAGAGGTGGAGTTCAGAGTCAGAAAGTCCTGGGTGTGAATCTTTCATTCCAGGATGTCTTTTCTTGATGCGTTGACCAACGCAAGTAATGCGCCCTTCCCCGGCCACCGTTCCCTCATCTGTGAAATCAAGAAAAGCATACCATCTTTCAAGTCATGTGTCAACGGGCCGAGCACAGGGCCCCATCGACAGGCATTGCTCACACATGCTGACACTCTCTGAGGCCGTCCAGGCTGGCCATGGGGATGGTATCTAGAGGCAGGTTGTAGATTGGCCCAGCCCAGACCCCACCGTCCGAGAGCTTAATTGAGAGACCCTCTGTCTGCTGTCACTCCCAGCACCGTGGCAGAGAACACAAGACCTCAATGCTTTCCTGGAATGGGGTGGGGGAGAAGGGGGGACACAAGAGTCCCTGGCTCTCACCAAGCTCACCAGCCAGATGGCATAGTTCTACCTTTCACTGGAGACGCTAAGAAAAACCTTCAAGGAGTGCTCATTTGACTTGGACATAAATACCTTGGATGGCAGGAAACTCATCTCTCACAAAGGCAACCCATTAGAGCAGCTCATCCTGACATTAAAAACCATCCAACGTTGGTCTCCCCCACCAGGCTTAAAACCTTTGACAGATTGGGAGATCCTGATTTCTATAGCATAGATGGACCCCAACCATGAAAATGTGCATCCTTGTGAGCCTGCAAGGATTTACATCCTTACTCATTTATTTACTTATTTGTTTATGGCATTGGATTATTTTACTAATGCTTTATCATTATTTCTTTGAACTGTAAGTCGTGTTTGCTATTGATTTTAATCCAAGAATAACATGTGAAAATCGATTTGTAAATTGTTTATATGGAATATTGCTTTTTCAAACGAGTTTTACTGGCATATAGTTCACATATCATACTATTCAATAACAGAAGAATCAATTGAAAAAGAGATTGATCATGTGACTCACTTGCACAAGTACCAAGTCTACACAGTACTTTGCGTTCACACACCTCGATCATTGGCCAGGATTCTTGTGGCAATTAAAGATGGCAAACTGTTCGATTTTAGCCTGCCCTGCCTTACTGAAAACACATGGGACAAGCCAAGAATAAAGCAGAAAGCCGTTCTATCAGGAAAGCATGAATTATTTTGTGCGTCCAGTGGGCAGTGAGGCCTGGAAGTGATCCCTTGAATCTGGATACCTTATGCAGTAGATGACGGCAGGAGTAACACGGGCAGTTTCCAGAGACAGCCTCGTTGCAGAGGCCTCTCATTTGAAATATCATCACTAGAAGCGCTGGACTGTAAATTTTGAGACCATCGTGCCCATGCAGCCACTTATAAGTGCTCTAGTTGCCAGGCCAGCGCTCCCTGCCAAGGCACCACAGATGTGAATGATGCCATCCCATAACCTCCAGACCAGCTCATCCACAGAATTTCCTGAATGGCCTTAGTCAGTGCCACTGGTGCAGAAGAATTGCTCAGCTGAGCCCCACCTGAGTTCCTGGCCTGGGGAACTGTAAGTTATTTAAACAAACAAGCAAAAGAAGAGGTTTGTTATTTGGAATTGTTACATTTGGAGTCACTGGCTATGGGCAGAATTGCACATTGGGGTCATCCTTTCTCCTTCCAACTGACGGGAAAGGAAGGTGGAGTGAGCTAGAGGACTTGCCTGGAGAGCTGGACACCAGCAGCGAGGGCGGGACCCTTCTCCTTCTTAATTCCACTTTCTACGTCACCTCGCCAACATCGTGAACCTGCACCTGTCAGCAGCCATGAACACTCAACAGAAATCTGAGCGTTGGCTAAGG
The DNA here is from genome assembly GCA_004026705.1 of Nesogale talazaci. Taxonomy (NCBI): domain Eukaryota; kingdom Metazoa; phylum Chordata; class Mammalia; order Afrosoricida; family Tenrecidae; genus Nesogale; species Nesogale talazaci. Next base: position 25,383 of record PVJH01016524.1, read on the forward strand.
CGGCAGCATCAGGCCTTCAGGGCGATGTCAGTAGAGATCCTGGGCTATACTCTGAGTGCTTGATACTTATCAGCTTGCTTAATCTTCACAACAGCCCTTTGAGTGAGGAGCTCTTACTATTTCTATTTTATAGACTGGGAAACCGATCCACCCACGACTACTTTTCCATGGCGGAATTCTTTTCTACTTCAAGTTTTGGGTAGGTTTTTTTTTTTAAGGTAATTTGGAGTTTGATAGACTTGTGGGGACGACTCCAAAAAGTTGAGGGGGAAATGGAAGTCAAAGATAAAACGTCCATAAGCTTTCTGAAGCTCTCTCGTAGGTCCCAATTGGTGGGATGAGGTTCATCTCCAGGTACACACAGTCATACAGGTGTCCACCAGGTGGCAGGATGTAAGACAACTGGGCCAGCGTTTGCCCCCAAACCCTACTGTCTATGTCTATGCCAGTGGGTAATAATACACTTTCCCACTCACTGTCATCGAGTTCGGGCTCGACTCACAGTCACCCCTGCTGGGTTGCCTAGACGATAACTGTTTAGAGGAATAGAAAGCCTGGTCTCTCTCCTGCGGACCTGTTGGTGGTCTCCAACTCCCAACCACGTGGGTCATAGCCCAGTGCCTAACCATTACAGCACCAGGATAATGCATGAGGAGCTTCAAAATGGGGGTTGGGGGGGGAGGAACGGTACTGGAATTTTCCCAGGAAGACTTTGAAGCCCCTTGTGTGTGCACGGGTCAGGAAAGGGTGAATAAGGTTCCCCGGGTCGCATAGTGAAAGAAGAGAAAGAAGGGATGGGGTCCAGATGTTGTAACTCCTGGGGCCACTCACTTCCCCTCTGAGAAAGACCGGTGCGCACGTTACACTTCCTCTCCTGCGCACAGGTGAGCTAGACGCAGGGGAAGTACGTGTGGCTTGGAGCCCGTGAGGCTTCTCTTCTTTCTTTTTAGTTTTATTGTGTTGTTGCTGCTGAGGCGATACAAAGCAGAACACGCCCCAAGGGAGTCCACGCGGACAAGCCAGTGGGTCTGAGCACGTTCTTTGAATCGAGTCAAAGCGCTCACGGCCTCTCCTCCAAGGGAGTTCCTCCCTCGCTGACATACACGCACCACCCACAAAGGGTCCCGTCTCATCGGAGCCGCTGTTGTCATGGCTTGGATCACATAAAGTCCAAACACCACAGAACTCGCGGCCATCAAGCTGATTCCGAGTCACAGTGACCCTGCAGGACAAAGCCGAACTACCCCAGGGCTTCCGGGGCTGTAAGTATTTACACCTCTCTCCTGTAGAGAAGCGAGGCTGGGGTGGGGGGGGGGATTCAAACTGCTGCCCTTAGCATCAGCAGTCCACGAATAACCAGTGGGCCATCAGTGAAAGTCCTTTAAAAAAGGACAACGTTCAGTTGTTGTTTTTTAACCGGTTGCGTTAAACTCTTGCTTGGCTTAAAGGCTATTTCGCGGGGTACTTTTGGTTTAAGGTCTACAGACCATCGAAGGGCAATCGTTTTAGGGGTTTATCCAGCTCCCTGGACTCCAGAAAACCAGGAAGTTCATGAGAATTTGAACTCCTGTTCCACACTTGCCCCCATGTTTGGTCAGAATTATTTCAAGGACTCTTTGACCAAAAAGTCCAATAATGGCAGCCAGACGAGACAGTTGTTCATAAAAACAATTAAGTCCGCATTTCATATCCTCTTCCTACCCCAGACTCCCTACCTCTGTTTCTCCAGGCAAACAGAAGCCCATCACTGTATCTTGGAGGGTTGTGCTGTGAGCTTTGGAGACCCCAGGCACTGTGCAAGGAATGAGGAGGTGAAACAGACATACCAAACCCATCATCTGGCCAATTACCTGGGATGGCCCATGAAACACTGGCCCTAAATTTGCACACCAAGGGCCCCGCAGGTGCTTGATGCCTGTAAGGTCCCCAGATGTTTCCAGGAGACTTGACACCCACCATTGCTCAGTCCCACCATGGAGCAAAGCTAAGGGGACCTAATGCTCCCTATCCAGTTGGGAAAAGGAAGAATCTTTTTGTCTGCCTACAAGCCTGACAGCGAAGCCAGGGCCACCCAACGAATGCCACAATTAATTTCCCAGTGTGCAATGTTGCCTGTGGGGAGAGGAGGCGCCGGCTTATTTCTTATTCATGAAGTCACACTGCCAAGCTTCATTTGCATGAAGTAATTTTGCTGCCACTATCCCGCCATAAAATAAATCCATTTCTCCTACAGGATCTGGTCTCCTTACACCAAGAGAAATGAGTAAGCAATATATGCTGGAGGAATACACCCTTTGGACCATTTTAATCGGAAACATGCCGGCTGCTAACAAGTGATTTTCGTCGGCATAGAAAATGTCTTGGACTCAGAGCCCCCTACGCATCCCAAATGCAACTCTGCCCCAAATCCTATTTTAAATGTGTGTTTAGCATTCGTTTCTGCTGGGACAAATGCAGTTTTCATAAGCAGGGTGGGGGCTATGGAGCTATAACTGCCGCCATCATTTTTTTCTCTTTCTCTCTCTCACACACAGAGTCATTTATGGCCCCCTCTATGGTAGGGAGAATAAGATCCCTCTAAGGCGACCGGGTCCTGACTTTTGGAGGCTATGAATACATCAAGCTTACATGACAAAAGGGAATTTCAAGATGTCACGAAGGACACAGATATGGGGAGGTAAACTTAGAACAGAGAAATGTCTTTATCTGTATCAAGAATTCTCTGCCCCTCATTCATCGAATGGCCCTGTGTTACCCACCTCTCTGAAGAATGGCCAGTTGCAATGGGTCACCCAGGGCTCCAGGAGGGACTCCATGTGGCAGGCTGAAAGGCCAGTGCTCCCTCCACGGGAGAACCTCTCCCCCAGTGGGTGCTCCCATGAAGAGGACAGCCAGGGAAACCTCACTGTGTCGTGCTGCCCATCCTACTGGATGGATCACCAGGAAGAGGAACCAATTCAAGGGCACCCCCACCCCCAAGTCGGGATTCTTGAAAAGTCCCTGCCTAGCAAGCCCATTCTGACTCACAGCCACCCTCTCCAGGCTCTGAGGATCTTTATGGGGCAGTCAGTATCCTCTTTGTCCTGAGGAGCAGCTGGTGCCTGAACCACCTACATGGTCCTTGGCAGGCCAACGTTTCACCACCACCAGGGCTCCTGGGGAAGGGGCCTACATAGCGGGGCCGCTCACCTCCCAAAGCCTGGCCCTTCAGAGCCCAGCTGCAGCACCGGGGAGGAAGCACTCGTCGATCTGCTTTCAGGAAGACGGCAGTTCTAAACTGCGGGCACCCCGCCCCCCCCCACCCCCCCACCCCCTCCCAGCCCCCAGCTCAGTTCTCCTCTGAAGCACAGACGTCATCGCCAGGCACAGCAGCAGCCAGGGTTCGTGAGGGTGTCAGAGTGCATGAGACCGAGCACTGGAAAGCCCTCTGTGTGCGAAGAGCAGAGGTAAGGCTGTCCACGGCGTTCTCCAGCGGACTCTGTGTTCTGCGCAGGAGAGGCGGCCCAGTCCACTCGCTGGAACGCCATGCTTGATATCATGGAAACCATGAACACGGACTTCCTTCCGACCAAAGGCCTTTCCAGGAGGGTTAAAACAAACGCAAAACTAAATCAAAGGCCAGCTGTGCTCCCTCACTTCTCCCGGCCACTTTTCAAGACAGTGAATGGGAAGGCACCGAGCATTGATCTGTTGCCACAATGACAATATGGAGCAAGCCTCCTCGCAGCTCAGTGTCCACACGCTCATGGCCATCCAACTGATGGTGACTCAGAGGGACAGGGCGGGGCAGACCTGCTCCCTAGGGCTTTGGAGCCTATGAACCTACACGGGAGTGGAAAGCCTCATCTTTTTCCTCCAGAGCAGCTGGCGGTTTTAAACTGCTGTCCCTGCAGTTAGCAGTCTAACACACAACCCAGTACACCACCAAGACTCCCCCAGAGCCCAGTAAGTAGCAAGAAAAAGCACTTTCTTTGTTCCGATGCCTGTGGGTCTGTAGGTGAGGCGTGGCCTGGAGGGCAGTGTTGGTGTGGCTGGGCTCGTGTTTATGGCTGATGGTCACAAGACTGTTGGCTTCTCAAGAGCACCTTTCAGGAGGGATGACTTGGAGAACTCACTTCTTCTCTACATGTCTTTCAGTCTCCAATTGGCTAGCCCAAGCCCCTCCCCATGGTCATGGGAGAGGAGCAAGAATGAACACGAATAAGGGTAATTTCAAAGCCTTTGCATGATGGCTTGTCTCCTAACAGCCCATTGGCCCAAACAAGTCACATGATCGAAATAAGCCCCAAGGGTTGGTTTGTTAGGGGGAGAAAGTACAAAGTCCAATGGCAAAGGATGTAGGATGTGGATGTATGTGTACGTCGGGTGTGGGTGTGTGGGTGTGTGAACCCTTGTTCCAATTAATCCACCAGAGGCAAAGAGCAAAGGATCCTGAACCTTCTTTATTTCAAATTTATTAAACACCCATAGCCAGTTGGATATTGAATAAGGAAAGCAGAAGAAGAGTCAATCCATGCATTTGAACCATGGTGCTGACGAAGACCATTGACTGGCAAAAGAACAAGCAGGTCTGTCTTGGAAGAAGTACAGGCAGAATGCTCCTTAGAAACGAGGATGGCAAGATTTCTTCTCATGTACTTTGGACATGTCAGGAGAGACCGAGCCCTGGAGAAGGACATCCTGCTTCATAGTGTGGAGGGGCAGGGCACAAGAGGAAGGTCCTCGATGAGCTGGACGGACCCAGAGGCTGCAGCGACGCAATCAAGCATCAGAACAATTGTGCAGGTGGCTCAGGAAGGGGCGGTGTTTCGATCTGTTCTAAAAAGGGTCCCTGTAGGTTAGAACCCACTGGACAGCACCTAACGACACAACACTAGAGGGTGTGACTGTGTCTCGGGCGTTTGGACATGCTGTCGGGCAAGATGGCTCCCTGGAGAGGAACGCCAGGCGTGGTAGAGGGGGTCAGTGAACTAGAGGAAGATGGTCAAGGAGATGGGTTGACACACTGGCTGTAGTCATGGGCTCAAACATGGCCATGATGTTGAAGATGGTGAAGGAGGGGACGGCATTTCATTCTGTTGTACGTGAGTGAGTTGTCCGTGTGTTAGAACCAGCTCCTTGGCACCGAAAAACAGCACGAGCAGGAATGGGATAAATGGATTTGGGTTGGTCTGGGGGGTGGCTGGGGGATGCAGGGTGTATATGTCAGAAAAGCATCTTTATGGTGCAGGGATTAAAGAGCCCGTTTGCTAATGGAAAGGTCAGTGGTTCTCAAGCCCACAAGCTCCTCTATAGGAGAAAGAGACGTCACTCTGGTTTCATAAAGATTTACACACTGGAAAGTCCAGATGCAATTCTCCTCTGTCCTAGAGGGTAGCTATGAATCAAGATCAGTGCGAGAGCAGTGGGTTGGGCTTGGTCTCTATCAAGAGCCCTTCCAAGGGACACATGGCTCAACATAGCTTAGTCTCTACAAGCAACTTGCACTCTAATAGTCATCCCTGGGTGCTGTAAGCAAGCGCTGAAGGCATTTGGTGGCTAACTGTAGCACCCTGGGAGAAAGTCCCGTCAATCTACTCCCCAACCACAGGGGGGCAGAGTTCGACCCACTCCGCAGGGGGCTGCCCCACAATGAACTGACACAATGGCAATCGTTGGTTAGTTGGCTGTTGAACATGATAACAGAGTGTCTAAGGTGGGTGTTTAAGGCACAAGAAAATACCAGTTGGCAAGCTCCCCCCACCCTTCCTGCCCCATGCTCCATACCTGGGGAAGCTGTGGGGGACCCGGCCAATGGCCGGGCTGTTATCTCACATACCACATACCAACCTTGAGAGGCAGCCATGATGCCCATCCCTGTTTCATACACAGGGAAGTGAGGCTCAGCAAGACTCAGCTGTCCGGAGACACCAAGCCAAATCTGTCTTGCTAGCTTGTCCAGGTAAGCTCCACTCCATTCTGGAAAGCATTCCTTCCCTAACTCTACAGATCTTTCGAGAGGGACTCCGAGGCGCCAGGCATGGCTCACAGCTTAGAAACAGGTTCATGGGACGTACTTCTCCAAGCATCTGTCAGACATCCACAACCACAGAGCCTCAGCCCCTCTAGCGAGTGAACCTGCTGCAGGGTCATCGGGATTGAGAGAGATGAACTAGCTCCTTTTTCACAAAGAGGGCGGGGTGGGGAGGGGCATGGTGGTGGTGGGACTCTAAGAGAATAATTCATCGTCATTACTGTGACCTCTGGTTCACTTCAATCTTGGACTCCTGCCCCTTTACTTATAGTTCCATCAGAGAGGTTCCAGGGCATTAATTGCTCACTGGTTAGGTTGATTAGAAGAGGCTAGCCCCCCAAGAGAAATCCAGACATCCAGGGGGCAAAGCTGTCTATGGCAGCCTCGGATGCTGGCTTTGCCCTCTGAGCCATTCTACAACCCAGAAGTGGTACTATGAGCAGGCCGGCTGGGCGGAGTGGCCCGAAGAAAACGGGTAGGCTATGGACAGATGTTCACTGTGGGCTCAGTTCAGTCAAACGGATTTGAACATGATGGCAGGAGTCAGAGTCGACTGAACGGCCTTGTTTTTTTTGACAGTTTTCATGAACAATTTAGCCATGCTGTCTTGCTATGAAGTGAAGGAAAACCTTTGCGGGGGGGGGGGGGGGGGGGGGGGGGGGGGGGGGGGGGGGGGGGGGGGGGGGGTTGAGGGAGCTGCTTGAATAACAATCTGGGTTGAGGGAGCTGCTTGAATAACAATCTGGGTTGGGGGAGCTGCTTGAATAACAATTTGCCCTGCCTGGGCAAAACTTTGTATGTCTGATAGTGTGGGATGAAGCTTGAGAGTCTGAGTCATCCAGATTATGAGCCACTCCAAAGCAAGGACTGTCATCTTTCCACTTCCAACTTCAGCATCTGACCTGAGCCAGGGAGTAAACGGAGGCCAAGTGAACGAATCTATGATTCTTTTGTGTGTGTGGAGACAGGGGGGTGTTACCGTAATTTCCAGGATACTAAACGTGAGTTGGCGGGAACAAGAAGAAAGGATTTCTAGAATTCCTCCTGTATACCAACCTGAGATGTATATGTTCATGTCATTTCTAAGGACACTTCTTTGGGGTTGATTTAATCACCCCCGTTTATGGAAAGGAAGGCTGAGCGTATAGCAGTGACTTGGGGAAAAAAAAAAAAAAGAAGTGACTTGGATAATGGAGTCAAAGAAGTTAAGATTTCAGCCAAGGTCTGTAATGTTCCCAGGCTTGTATCTTCCCCCCTGGAGATGGGGAGGAACCTGGGGTTTGCAGCGAGGGAAGGTGAGGCAGGGCGGGGTGCAAGGGCCAGACCACGGGACAGCTGTCAGTGAGTCGTGTGCCAGGAGACCTGGAACTGGGGAGGTGCCTCCACTTGCCTCAGCTTCTGAAGAGGAGCCCCGGGGTCTGTGGGCAGGGCCCGGCAGGGAGGGCACCAAGAAGCCATTGGAGGCGGGAAGGAAGGGGCTCTTCTTGGGACGCATGTTAGCAGTGTTGCCACAGAGCCTCTTGGTCTAGAAGGAGTGCTGTGGATGTGCTCTGTGTTCACAGCCCGAGTGTTTCAGAGGGGATCACCAGGCCTTTCTGTGGAGGTGCCTCTGCATGCCCTTGAACACCCAACCTGCTTGCTCACAGCCACACACAACCCGCTTGCACCTCCCAGGTCCAGAGAACCTGAATGTGGATGTATGCAGAGTGCTGGGAGCCTGGGCCGTGTTGTAACTCTGGGTCTGTCATTTCCCCAGGACAGGTCCTCACTCTGATCACGGAGTTTCTGGCTGCCTCGATTTCCTTATCTGGCAATTGGGAATGAGGTGAAACCCCCTCAGAGTCACTATGAGGGCTCAATGAGCTCTGATGGCCTCTGGCTCTGACTAAGCCTCGGGGCACCGGGAGCAGCCATTCTCGCAGTAGAATGATATTTCCAAGCCTCTTTTCAGGGCTGGCGGCTACACAATCCAAAGAGACCAGGGAGGGTTTTCTGACCGTGGATGTCTGGAGGCACAGGGGGGCGGGCTCAACGACACCCTCGGGAGAGAGGATGGCGTTCTCGTGTGACCTCGGGGGTCACAAGTTCATGTGGCGGGCTCACCTTTTGGTGAGCAGAATTCATTCACTCTCATCCCATGATTAATGACTTCTGAAGGTTCAGAGCCATGTGGGCTTCTGGCGCAGGGACAGCAGCTGTTCACCGAACCATGGAAACACAAGGGCACACAATGAAAATGGTATGAGATCCCGAGTCACTGAAAGCTCTGATAAAGCCACGGGAGAGCCAACAGGTGGGTCCACTCTCAGGAAGTTCCCACATCCCTATTCTCAAGGCTCCTACTCCAAAGATAGGTAAGCTCTCTTTTCCCAGCATGCTCTGCTCAGCATCAATGAGCTAAAACCTACACGGGGAGCAGATGCGCTGTCCTTTCCTGAACACCTCCAACCAAAGTCAACTCCCTTGACGCTGAGTCAATCCAACTCAGAGCACCCCAGAGGACAGGGTAGAACTGCTTCTTTGGGTTTCTAAGGCTGTAAATCTCTACAAGGACAGAAAGCCTCACCTTTCTTTTGTGGAGCAGTTGGTGGTTTTGAACTGCTGACCTTGAGAGGAGCAGCTCAACGTGTAACTCACACACCCGGAGGGCTCCTCCTTGAACACCTCTCCCTAGCTGAATCAGAGAGTCCCCTTGTGGACTCCTGAGCCTGTAACTGTAGAGTCCAGTCTTTCTCCTGAGGAGCTGTTGGTGGCTTAGAACTGCCGACCACGGGGATGGCAGTCCAATGGGTCCATCATAAAAAAAAATCACTTGCTGAGCCCTCACAGCAAACTCAAACTCCCTACCTTGAGCCCGGTTTTAGGCGGAGAATAGGGTTACCATCATTTCACCAAGACAGAAGGCATGGCACAGAGAGGGGAAGAAGCTTGCATAAAGCCAAACAGCTTTGTGGTAACGTCAAGACTAAGTCCCTTCACTTTGCTCTGTTGCCTCTCTCCAGCTGGGTCCTAAGAGTCATGAGGAAGATGGCGACTATCACCCTCCACCCCATGGACCAGGGACTGAGGCACAGAAGATCCAGGGACATGCTCTAGCAAAACTGGGGTGACTCCGAGTTAATCCCAAGCCTGGTGAAGTCAGAGGCTGCCCTTGCTCAGCAAAAGCCATCCTGGCCTTAAGCAAAAAAAAAGTCAAGTATGTATTTTTCTGTTGCTGTGATAATCCAAGCCTCATGGCACTTTAAGACAGATCCTCTGTTAGATGCCTCCGGTGGCAGTTACATAGTCTCCTGTCAACTTGTGAAGGGGTGGAGTCTAGCCTGTCAAGCAGGTCAACTAGCTAGTTGACCTCACTTGGAGGCTCGAAGGAGATAAGGAGCTCCCTGGAGCCAGATATACTCTGCTTCGTCTCCCTGTGAGACATTCCTATTGACAAGTCACATGGAGACACGGATGGAGCCAGAACCCTGCGGCTGGAGGAGTCATGTAGAGACCCACACAAAGTCTGAGATGCTTCCATCACCACTGGATCCACAAGCCTTTTCACGCACTGGCCTGTGATCTTCTTGCATGCAGTGTCTTCACATGGCTGCGTGAGTCTAAAGAGGAATGTATGGACTGGTATCGCACCTATGAGCTAATATCAGACTTAGGGAGTTGATCTGGACTGGGCTGGGGTGTTTCTCAATATACAGTTGCTCTTTGATAGAAAGTTCTTTCTGATACACAGGTGAGTGTCTGCGAATTTGTTTTGATTGTCTACCCCGACTAACACATCTACTGTGGTAGCCTGCTTGGCTGTCTGCAGCACCCAACTCCTCAGACGGAACAGGGCGGAGCTGCGTGAGGAAGAGAAGCCACAGAACTGGGCCCTGCGACTTCAGAGGCTGGATCAGAAAGCATGGCCGGGTGGGGGTGGGGTAGGGGTGTGGGTGCAGTGAACCCCAGAAGAGCTGCTTGGGCTTCCTAGCCCTTGGATACAGTGCATGATCCTCCGGGTCTTACGGCTTGACGCTGTGCTGCTTCAGGATAAGCGATCACACAGAACTCAGGCACACATCTAAATCTAAATGTGGTTTTTAAAACCTGGAGACTTTTTTCATCAGAAAACGTAAAACCCAAGAACATGTATTTTATTGGGGGAAAATACCACGTCACACTGCATATGACTCCAATCCTCATCAAAGGTTACCTCCCCCTCCCTCCCCCTAGTTTATGGGGGAGGGTCCTACCTTTAAGCTTCTTAGCAGCCCCGCCCCCACTCTGGCTGTGTCTACTCTGTTGGACAAAGAACTGGACAGTGTAATCTCTCTGTCCATCAATGACTTCTTTTTTTCTCTCCCCACCTCCCCGATGCCCCGGCCTGCTGTGCAAACACCGGGCTCCTTATCAGAGAGCCCCAGAGCAGCACCGCCCCTCCCCCAGGCCCTAGTCTCCCTCCCTGATTTATTTTGTCTCTACTTGGCTTATTACCATTTGACATAAATATTTATCTTTTGTTTATCATCTGTCTCTCACCCAGGCATGCAAGTTTTATGAGGGCAACGAGATAGTCAGTGCCTAGAACACAGCAGGAGCTCTACCTTGGCTTGATGGATGCACGGATGGATGGATGAATGAATGATGGGGTGCCAGGGGTAGACTGACCAGAGACCAGTCCAGCGAAGAAGCCGCCCACCAAGTGCCCTCCCAGTCTCCTCCTTTCTCACTCTCAGGGCCTGCAGCGGGCCTGCCATATGTACAGTGCTACAGAAAGATGTCGTTGGAGCGAGACAGGCACCTGGTTCAGATCCCGGCTCTGCCGGCAACTCACTGTGTGATCTCAGATGAGGTCTTTTTTTTTTTTTTCTGGGCTCCAACATCCCTGTCTTGACCATGACCTGTTGGGCTTCAGGGTCTCTAAGAGGCTGCTTGCATCTTATTCACAGCTAAATGCTCTCAAAATACCCTGCAGCTCAGGGGTGTTATTCAAATACATGCATTCCACAGCCTGTACCTCACAAGTCAGAATAGGGAGGGGCATAGTCCTGAAGTCCCCTGGAGAGCCCCCATGTGCTGGGACCAACACCCCCTTGCCCCCATCCCTACCCCCACTCCCCGTTTTGCTGGATCACAAGCAGGCAGCCAGAGATGGGCAGGAAGAGCTACGTTGCCAAAAAGAAGGAAACAAGCCACACTTATGAGACATAAGCACCTGCACGGCCATCAGGTCAGTCTGTAACTCCTATCAGCTCTGTAGGACAGAGTAGAACTGCCCTGTGGTTTCTGAAACTTGACATCTTTATAGGAGTACGTGGCATCTTTCTCTTGCGAAGAAGCTGAGTTCAAACCACCGACCTTGTGGTTAGTAGTTCAAGGAGGAACCCACTACGCCATCAGGACTCCTGCCAGTGAGATGCTAAGGGCTCTCTGGCACCTTACTTGGCCGGGGTGAGTCCTACAAGGATCCATCTAGGTTTATACCTGGGGTCGCCGGCACACGGAGTAAGGCTGGGCCACCTTTCCAGCTGGGGCACAGGTGCAGGTACATGGACTAGTCGGCTTGTCGGCGAGCCCAGGACGGGCTCCGGAGATGGTGTAAGGATAAGAACGGCACAGCGGGAAGCAGAAGCACAGCCCCCAACACAAGGGCCGCCCAGGAATCAGGAGACAGTGCTCTGTATTCAGAGGCAGCACTGCCTAGTGGTTAGAATGGCCGGCTTAGGAGTCTGCCTGCCTGGGTTTCAATGCCAGCTCCAGCTTTCACCAGGGGCATGACGTTGGCCACATGATTTAACCTCCCTTAATTTTGATGTTCTCTTCTATAATTCCATCTTCTATTCATAGTCACCATAGTTCATGAGCAAGTATGAGCATCCTTCAAAAAGCTTGCCCAGACTTTAATGAAAAGCCCCATAATTTCTCTATATAAAGCACTTGCATTCAAACCCCGGCTCAGTTCTTAGTGGTTTGTGTGGCATTCATGTTCTCAGTCTTACTCTCTTCACCTGGAAAATAGAATGACTTCATCAGCAGGGAAGAGGATGACAAGAGGTATGGACATCACTCAGCAAAGAGTCAATATTTATGAAGTGTGTAAAGGGGACTGCATGTTGCTATGATGCTGGACAGGTTTCAGCAGAGCTGTCAGAGAGAGAGAGGTCTGTCCATATGCTTCCAAAGCTCAGTCAGTAGAACAGGTGTGCAAAGGGAAAGAGACTGCAGCCACAGATTCAGGTAAGTTTGACCGAAGATATTTCTGTATATGTATGTGTGTGTATCTATCCAAATACACACACATATAGATGTATGTATTCATGGATCAGCTTACTGGTATAAAAATTATGAATGCTTCTTAGGCATAGCCAAATATTCTGAGGAAACAAGTTCCTAGGCTTGGCTGCTCAGAAAGCTAGTCTTGGCTGCATCCAGTTAGCTGACATGACACAGTCCACAGAGATACTGTTCTATCGTCCCTCACTGAGTAGTGACTAGAGTCTTAAAAGCTGGTGAGCTGCCATCTAAGAGGCCACGGTTGTTCTCGCTGCACCCAGAGCAAGCACACTGGAAATCATGTGTCTCACATCTGATGAACCACAGAAGCCCCACACTACCCGTGGGACACCTAATCTGTGGACTGTGTTGCTGTGAGTTGAGGTTCCTTCAAGCCCTACTTCACCACGCTCCAGGAATATACATTCTTGAGCTGGGGACTGTTGGACTCTGTCATCGGCTGACTGTTGGTGACCTACTTTGCTGTTTGCTGCCTGTGATCAAAAAGCCTGAATTGCTCTACAGAGAACTACTCGGTGACCCCTAAGACTCGAAGGACTGCCAGTCTCATGCAAGTGAGTTGCACCAAGCAATTTGTACTGCTTTGTAGATTAGTTAACTGTTTATTTTGTATCTTATATTTCCTTCTATATAAATATTTAAAGAGAATTACCAGTGTCCTGTTTCTCTCTCTCTAGCAAACCCTGTTTAACACAAGTGGGCAGAGGGAAGCTTTCAACACGTACATTTTTCCCACTGGGTGAGCATCAAGAAATGAGGAGCTGATAGCAAGGGCTCAAGTAGAAAGAAAATGTTTTGAGAATGAGGACGGAAACAAATGTACCAATGTGCTTAACACAATGGAAGCATGGATAGATTGTGATAAGAAATGCACATGTCCCCAATACAATAATTTTTTTGTGTATGTGGCATCACTGCCCTGGTGGGAGTAGGAAGCCCAGCCTTGATCCTGGAGAGCTGCTGCTGAATTTGAACCGTCAACCCTGTGGGCCGCAGTTCCACACACAACCACTATGCCACCAGAGCTCAGCCCCAATACAATGCTTTTAAGAAGAAAATTAAATAAATAAATAGAACATTTTTGAATCAAAAATAGTAAGATAGGCCTGAGCCCCAGTGGCGTAGTGGTTGTGCGCGGGACTGCGGCCCACTGGGATGGAGGTTCGATTCCGGCTCCCAGGAGCAAAGGCTGGGCCTCCTACTCCCACCATCTGAGGGCAGTGATGCCTAAAAAAAAAAAAAAGAAAAATAGTAAAATAAAAAAGAAATTCCCTCTGAGTTACCGCACCCAGTGGTATCTCCTGGGAAGGCTCTCTCTGGTCACAGTGGATTTTTTTCATAAAAGCAGTTTCACTCAAACCTCATTTTGTGTGTATGTGATGGCCAATTTAAGAGAACAGCATGCAGCTGTGAAGTTTTGTTTCCTGCCCAGGGAAAAATACCACAGAAATTGTTATGATGTGAACACAACTTACAAGACAGCACTATGGGAAAAACTCAAGTGGATGAGTGGTTTTCTTGTTTCAAAAAAGGTGAAATGTTGACCGATGGCAAACTCACTCTGGATGTCTGTCAACTTCCTAAACAGTGGACTTGTAGTGCATTTGGAGTTTGCTCTACCAGGTCAGACAGTTAATCAAAAGAGGTTCTACAAAGATTGTGGAACAGTGTGTGATCAAAAAGGTCTGATTTGTGGCAGGTGGGGGGCTGGTTTTGCCACCACAACAATGCACGTGCTTAGGCAGTCAGCTCTGTACCCCCGTTTTGGGCAAAAAACCAGCATGTCTCTCTTGTCTCACGCACCTTACTTAACTGACCTCGATCCGCATGACTTCCTTTTGCTTTCATCATTGAAGAGGGGCATGCAAGGACAGAAATTTGATGACATAGAAGAGCTGAGGGAGGTGCTGTCAGCCATCCAAACAGATGAGTTTGAAAGATGTTTCCAAGTATGGAATAGCAAACTTGACAAATATATTAGGTGTAATGGAGCGGACTTTGAAGGTGATAAGATTGCTTTGTAAAAAATTTCCAACCCTTAGCTTTGAAAAAAAATTCTGTTATCTTGGGAATATACACACACACACACACACACACACACATACACTTCCTGCTCATTCTTTTGTTGTGAAAATTAAAGAATTTACTTTTTTAGAAAAGCTTTTGAAAGAAAGCCAAAATACTAAAAACCCACATCCTAAGCATGGCCACTCCTCCTTCCCAAATTCTCTACACCCACATGTACAGCCACAGGGAGGGGGACACACTGTGCAGATACCGCTTACGTCACTAGCCCAGCCCTCTGACTGTGTTAGGGAGGTGGTGGTACCGCTCTCTAATTTTAGCCTGGTGCTGCACTGGAGGGGAGAGAGGAAGGGAAGGAGTGAAATGGGGAGGGGCGTAGGAAGGCGAAGGAGGGTGTGGTGAAGTAAAGTCTCTTATTATGGCTCTCCTACCTACAATCCCTTTTCTGATGTCTTATAAATTCTAGCCTCCACGCCGGTGGGTGGGAGGCGTGGTGGCATGGTTGCTGGTGTTGGGCTGTTGAACTTGGCCAGGCTGGCAGTTGGAGAGCCCCGGCCGCTCTGGAAGAGAAAGACAAGGCTTCCTGCTTCCATAAAGAGTTACAATCTCCGAGACCCACAGGGGCTGTTGCATGCACCCTGTCCTGTAGGGTCGCTCTGAGTCGGCACAGAGCTGAATATGCCTGTGGTCATAATCCCATTTGGGAGGGAGCTGTCTGGTACAATAATGGGCAGAGTGAAGGTGGGATGTATTCTCTCTCTATCGTACTTACGAACCACATCTCAAACCACATGGCACTGCCATCAAGTCAACTCCGGTCCTTAGCGACCCCACAGGGAGGGTAGAACTGCCCCTGTGGACTTCCAAGCCCGCAAATCTTACTGGGAGCAGATAGCCTCATCTGTCTCCTGAGGAGTGGCTGCTGGTTTTGAACCGCTGACTTTGCAGTTAGCAGTGCAACCCGTAATCCGTTAGGCCACCCCCCAGGAAGGAGCCCTTGTGAGCTGCGAACCACAAAGCCAGCAGTTCTAAGGGAGAAAGAGGAGCAAGATTGTCGACTTCCAGCAAGATTTGTAGTTCCAGAGCCCCCTCAGGGAGTTCTACCCTGTCCTAGAGAGCAGCAGTGGGTCAGGGAAAACCCCACAGGCCACTCTCTCCTGTCCCTGGAGTCAGAGCTGGCTCAATGGTGATGTGTTCTAGCTGAGTTTGGAGATGGCCTTCAGGTCTGAGCTCAAATGTCAGGCCTCTCAAGGTTTCTCTGGCTGGCCAATTTAAAATGCCCAACCCACATGCATACTCCCTATTTCCCACTTCTCCCTCCCGAGAGGATATAAATCAAGTCACCACCCATTGTCTCTTTGGGGGTGTGAGCTGCTGAAAGACAAACACCCCACCCCCATCTAAGGCAGTCCTCTGGGTAGAAGAGTTCTTGCAGAAGCAAAGAGAGAAAACCGTGATCATCTAGAAAGAGTGCCCCCCCCCCCGAGTCACCTTCAGAGTCCCATGTGAAGCGGTGGAGAATGAGGCCAGAGCACCGGAGGCTTATCACAGCCCAAGGTGGAGGCAGGGGGACCCTGAGACGGAGCAGAGGAGCCTACAAGACTACAAGCAGACGCACTGCTCCTGTACTCTGGAGAGCGAAGTCCAGGGTCTGGATAGGTGGCTGAGAGGCTGAAGAGAGGAGTCACTGTGGACCAAGGACAGCAGCCTTCATCTTTCCCAGATGCTAGCTTCCCGATCCTGATCTGTGACCGTCCCTCAGGAATTTGGTCCCTGCGTTCTGCGTGGCTTACGGAACCCAGCGGTGAAGCTGAGTGCAGTGGCGGGAGGGACATGCCGTGAGGTGGTGTGTGAGCCACACCTGCCACACCTGCACAACACCTCTGCCTCTGAGTGCACGCTGCTGCGAGGTCTGAGAATCAGCCCCAGGAGATTCTGGGAGATACTGAGCATCTGCTCTGCACCATCTTGGTTGTGAGGCTCCCAACATCCAGGCTGTCACCTTGTCCCACAAGGTGTCCCCTGCTAGGCGGGGACCTCTGTTTCTCGTTTCTCAGATGGAGGCCTGGGATGCAGGGAAGTGGATCGGCCTCTGGCATACACCTGAAACCCCAGCCACTGCCAATTCTGCATCCCATTCACAGGGTCCCTTTCTTTTCAAGGAAAACATCAGATTAGAGGTGATGGTCACTTTCAGAGGAACACAAGGCCTCTCTCTGTCCTGCCCAGCCAGGCAGGAGGCTAAGGCACCAATGTGGAGGTTCACGGCTGGGTTTGGAGGCGTGCAGGTGGGGAAGGGAGTTGAGAGCCTCAGAGGGTCCTCCCTCCCCTGCTGAGGCCATCTCAGCACATCCTGGGGACTGACGATGCTGTCTGCTTTGATGGGAGCAAATCGGACCCTTGGCTGGGCCAGCGCCCTTCCCCCTCATCATGCAGCCCGTTTGTCTTCCTTCAGTGCCTTTCAGCACTGAATCGAGAGTCTCATTTCTGGGTGGTCTTGCATGGGGCAAGTCTTCACATTTTAAAACCACCGAGTCAGCCCCGGCCTGCTCCCTATGGCCTCTCAGCTGCCAGTCCAGGCTCAGGGAGTGGTCCTGCCGACTGAGCCTTCAATGTCCACATGGCACTTTCTAGACGCAGAGGCCCACAGAGGAGGAAAGATGGGCCAGGCTGTGGTCTTCAAGCCCAGAGCCCTGGCTGGGACCTGAGCTGACCCCAGAGCCAAGGACCCAGTAGCAGACCTGTATCGCAGAGGCGGACTGCCCTGTGGTTCTCCTTAGACTCTGCATGGGGCAGGAAGCCTTCTTTTTCTCCTGGTGGAGAGGTCCCAGGCAGGGCAAGCACCACTCTCCCTCTCCCCCATCCTGATCATCCTCTGAAGTCAGGGAGAGGACACCTCCTTCACCGCAGCCTTCTGTACACATCTGGGGTGGGGGAGCAGGGAGAGGGAGAGTGGGCCTGAAGATGGAGGGCTTTGACTGCTGATGCAAGAACCCAGGAAATGCTTCTGCGAATCAAAGATGGGTCTGCATCTGAGGGACTTTGATCACGCTTTCACTCACTCACTCACTCTCTCACTCATTCACTCTCACTCAATCTCTCACTCACTCATTCATTCACTCTCACTCATTCATTAACTCTCACTCATTCACTCTCATTCACTCAGTCACTCATTCACACTCACTCATTCACTCTCACTGTCTCAGTCAGTCACTCACTCACTAGGCCTTATACAGCTTCACAGAAATGGGTCCCGTCTGGCGGGTTTCAGCCTGGAGCAAGGTCACTCGCTCAAAGCCTGGGCAGCTGAGAGGATAGGGGAAGGTCGTTCTTCGGTGGCTCGTGGGTCATTCTCAGGCAGGGCTGGGGTGAGACGTGGGACAAGGGAACTCCAGCCTGAGACGCCAGTACAAAGGAAGGGCTGAGGCATTCCAAGAACCAGGCCCTTCTCCCATCAGCTCATCTGGGAGCCCGTCTGGATGGGCACGAGTGGGGGACAGGAGGTTGGGCAGACGAAATGCAGGCTGGTGCCAGCTGCTGCAGTTGCTCACACCTGCTGGGCCATCCATCAGCCCTGCGACCTGACCTTACCAGCTGGTGGCTGGAGACATGGGGGGGGGGCATGGGCAGGGGAGGGGGCTGATAGCTCACAAGCTAGTCAGATGACAGACTCCGCTGCTTCTAAGTTAGTGTAGACCAAACCAAACTGCCACACCTTGTGGGAAAGCCAGAAGACTGCAAGTTGAAAGCGGTCTCAGCCAAGGTCTTGAGAAATAGAGCCCAGCATCCAGGCCCAGGTCTCTCAGGGTCAGATCCTCTGAAAAGAATCATTGACCGGGGCGGGGGGCGGGGGGCGGGCGGGGAAATTAGAGGGTATGGGTCAAGGGCTTCAAACAATGCCCAGCACCTAGTAACCTAGTAAGCTTGACTGGATACATGGGATTGTTTGTTCTCATGGCTGGGGTGTGGGACAAGGCAATGAGGACAATGGGGGGTGGGGTTAGCAAGAACAATGAGGAGATGGTGGGAACCTAAGCCCTGCTTCTGCCACAGTCCTCCCCAACCACGCCCTCATGCACCTGTATGCGAGTGTGTGCAGGTGTGTGCAGGTGTATACACACACACTCCTGCAAAGTCTCCAAACTCCCCAGCAAGCTGGCACTTCGGGTAAGACTGAAAGCTCTGCCCTACCTGTCTCAGGCAGAATATTAATTTTCAGCATGCTGTGAACAGCCAAAATTATGCTGAGCACCACTCATGAGGCTCAGAACCTAGGGAAGGCATGGGAGGGCCTCGAACGTTGATCATCAGAGGTGTTCCCTCCCCTACTGACTCACATAGGATATATATATGTGTGTGCATGTGTGCACGGGTGATACCAAAAACCGGGGCTGTCTTCTTGCCTGGTGTTGCTGGATCAGCGGACGTGGATGTATAAAACCATCCTCTCAAAATGGATCAGAGTCCTGCTATCTAGAAACATAATCCAACCACGTGCTTTAACCACTCCTGCGGGCTGTGGTTGCATATTGGGTGAGACTTCCCAGTCCGCCCCCTCCTCTTGCTTATGAGAAAGAAACAGTATATTCCCGGGAGTTCTGCCGAGATAAGGGGTTTCCATTACACGGAAGGGATGGCAGGAAG
Organism: Nesogale talazaci; assembly: GCA_004026705.1. Lineage (NCBI taxonomy): Eukaryota > Metazoa > Chordata > Mammalia > Afrosoricida > Tenrecidae > Nesogale > Nesogale talazaci. The sequence goes on from PVJH01016524.1 coordinate 44,338, forward strand.
CAGCCACCAGGGAAGGTGTTGAAGTGGCAGGGGCCTCAGAGCTCCAGTGTCACCTTGCACATGGGCACCCTCAGACTCTGCGTGAACTTGATTTGCAGCCAGGGCATGCTGGCATCCTGGAGCTGGTCTCATGATATTTAGTGGCCTGCCCATTCCTGTCCACTGTGGCACGCGCTTTCCTTGTGTTCTGCCTGCTTGGTGCCCGTGGGCCACAGATGTCCTTGTTGTGTGGATGCCCTAAGTGTGGGCTTGCCTTGCTTTGTAGGACCAGCCCTGACCTGGTCCTGGAGTGACTTCTAGTCCTTTTCACTGCTCCTCTGGCCAGGCTATGGTCTGGGACATTGCCCACCTGTGCCAAGAGTTCTGATTTACAGAGACCTGACCTTTCACAGACATCAGTGTACCACCTTCATCTACATCAGGTTCTCATGTGTCCTCAAGCGGTGCCTCCGTTCTGATGGGACTTATGGGAAAGTGTCTTACACTAATCCCATGGGCAGAAAGAGCCCTGAGATCCCAAGGAATGTTGTCTCCCTGACCCCAGACAGATGAATTTGGACACAGAGACCTTCGGGTCCAGAGGGCTGATTCAACAACCCAGTGTTGCAGCACAGCATGTGGAGGCTGAAAAAAAAAGAGAGGACCTAGGGCACCGGGTCCACCTTGGGTTTGTTCCATGAGCTGATGTCTCCGTCTGCCCAGGAACCATGTAGATACCTGCAGTTTCCCATCTGTAAAATAGAATCGCCACGCTCCCGTTGGGCTGGGCGGGAACAGTTGGGTGCGGTGTGTGTCAGGTGCGGTCCAGTCAGTTCTGACTCACCGAGAGCCCATACACAGCAGGGTTTCAGCCCTGTGCCACCCCCATCACCTCTAGCGCTTCCTCTTTTTCACGGCCCGTCTCCTTGGCCAGGCATGACGTCCTTTTCCAGGAACTGGCCTCTCCTGAGAACGTGTCCCAAGTATCTAAAGGGACGTCTCACCCCGCTTGCCTCTGGCTATACTTCTTCCTGTTTGTTCTTTTCGGCAACCCAGGAGGCTTTCGGTATTCCTGGCCAGTATCAGAATTCAAATGTAGTGATTCTTTGGTAGCCTTTCTTTTTCCATGTCTTAATTTCACACACACACACACACACACACACACACACACACACACACACACACACATGAGGCGATCAGACACGCCGTGGCCTAGGGGTCAGGCCCACCTGCGTCCACAAAGCGACACTCTCGTTCTCCAACCCTTCAGAGAGGTCTGTGCAGCAGATGGAGGCAATGCAATGTGCCATCTGACTCCTCAAGTGCTGCTGCCATGAGAATTGATTGCGAATCTAAGCAAGATTTTCTCCTTTTCTAGTGCTGTTTCCTCTAGGTCCGGCCGTGAGGATCTGGGGCTGTACTGTGAGTTGTAATCTGCGCTGCAGGCTGCCATCCCGATGTTCATCAGCGAGTGCTTGAATCCCTCCTCACCCGGAGCAAGCAAGATGCCTAAGAAACCTACCCCTGATCCTGATGCCTCCTTCTTCTCCGTCTCATCCGGCTCCTGGCATTATGTGCACAGCATACAGATCGAATAAGTGCGGGTGTACAGGCAGAAGCACTCAAATACGTCGATGAATTTAAAGTACATACATTCGCTAATATATATCCACACACGGATATATGCTGAAAAGCATGAAGAATGTTCCACCCAGGCACTTCCTGCTCATTTGCCCAGACTTGTGTGGTAGCCTAGAGAGGTGCTCTGCAAAGTACTGTGAAAGCTGCCGGGAAGGGGTCATTTTCTTCTCCCGTGTCTGGCACTTAGTGAATGCAGAGTAAGGAACAGAACTCCTTGTCGTCGTTCCCCCCATGTTTGTGGGCCCCCCCCTTGAGTTGCACAGTGGGTAACTCAGTGGCTTTCAAGCACCTGGGCATGCATGCCAGATCAGTATAGCCTACCAGAAGGTGGGCCACCACGTGTCTCAAGGCATACCTGGCACGGAATGATCATTTGACAATAATAGCAGCTCTATGGCTTCGCAGCGGGGCCCTGGCCTAGAAGCTCTGCAGGGGTTATTCCACTCAGTCCTCTAAGCTCCCTCACGGAGGAGGTTGTCGAGGTGACCCACTTTACAGGTAGAACAGTAGAGGTGTGGAAGGGGCCAGCCATCTGCTCAGGGTCCCTCAGCGAACAAATGCAAGTTCACGACTTGAGCACAGGTCTCAGGCTCTCCAGAATCCCTCCTCTGAAGCACTGCTTGGGTGTCCAGGAGGATCACATGACAAGACAAAAAGGAGGCTAAGGGCTTGGGGGAGCCGAGGGGTCGATGTCTAGCTGGGGTCTCGCTGGCATGCTGCCGACAGGGCACAGATCACACGCCAAAGAACTGGCTTCTTTTCACCCCACAGGCTGCTCTTTAAACCAAGGACATAGACCAGGCCCAGGGGCCAGGGGGCTACTTGGCCTTCCACCAGCCAGCAGCCAGCACTGTCCCAGCTATCCAGGTCACGGTACAAAGGCCAGGAGCCAGAGATTCTCCAGACCCCCACTGGGGAATCTTGGAGACAGCAGGGGTTTGATTCAGCAGTGGACTCAGAATTATCCATGGCCTTGAACTCCGCTCCCGGGTAGTCAGAGCCAGCAAGTCCCAGGACTGGGGGTTGCAGCATTCCACGACGTCCGTCTGCTCGGGCCTTTCTCCCTCACATAGACTCAATCTGCAGAGGGCATTACCGGCCACTGAGCAGCCCCAAAGCGGGGATCAAGGCAGGGGAGCCATGAGGGAAAAGAAAGACAGACAGACAAAGCACCCCACAGCAGCTGGTCAGCAGGCTGGAGTCTCACCTCTAATCTTGGCTTCTGCAGTCAATTGGGGGGCGGGGGGGGGGAGGGGGGAGAGAGGGGAAATGCCACGATTTACATGACAAGGGCCAAAGGAGAGAATTATGGCAAATCAATTCTGCACGAGGAGATAAAGCACCCCGCTTTAATGTATGCAGTGAAAGGTAGAAATGCAATTCTCATAATGTCAGATAATGCTGATTAAAACTGGCATTCATGAGTGGTACAGTGGTTTTTCCCTCTCTTCTCTGACTGGAAGAACAATCGGACCCCATAAAGACAGGGTTGCTAAACACCCGTGGTCAATGTAGCACAGAAGGAAGAGAGGCGGAGCTGGCCACCACCTCTGATGAGGCCCCACAGGAAGGGGTGGGCGGGATGGTATCTGCCCCTCTCCCTTCGGCTGGCTCACTGAGCTACATTTGGGAAGCTCCTGGAACCCAGTCAAGTCGTGGCTGGACCAGGCATCAACTGCACCCCGTGGGGGAAATGACAAGCTCTCTCTGGGCCCGTCTCCTCCTGGACCAAATGACTTAGGCTAGAGGAGGACCACTTCCTCACTGCGTACCTTAGGGACTCCCCATGACCTCTATCCTTTATTTCCTGGGCACACTTGAAGGACAGAGGAAGGGTCACAGGAGTTGATAAGGATCCCCGGTGATGCTGTGGGCATCATTGGCCTTCTAGCCTAACGACAGGTTCAAACCCACCAGCCCACTCTGCAGGAGCAAGATGAGGCTCTATTCCCATAGAGATTTCGTTTCTAACATAGGGTGGTCCTGAGTTGGTAATGACTCCATGGCATGGACACATCGAATCTGAGTGACAGGAAAACGGGGCTAACTGAAACCACCTCAAGGTTGGTGGTTCGAACCCACCAGCCGCTCTGTGGGAGAAAGGGGCAGCCATCTGCTTTCCAGGAAAATACAGGTTCACAACCCCATCCACGAATACAGAGCAGTTCTAGGGTCACTCGGAGTGAGAACTGACTTGGTGTGATAGGTTTGTTGAATTGCTTTGGGGCCACGGTGGGACCAGCAGTCTGTAATGGGCTTGTGGTCTGCACTCACCCAGTGGCTCAGCAGAAGAAAAGGCTGAGGAATTGCTTCTGTCCTGATCACAGTCGTGAGAACCCTGCAACAAGATCCTACTTGGAAATGCATCGGGACTCGTGCATGCAATGGGGGGTGACTCAAGGACAGCTAATGAAGCAACACGAGGGTCCTACACACTCCTCCCTGTGCACATGGACATGCCCAGGGCTCTGAGGCGTCTGGCAACTCAGAAGGCTGCTTACCGTCTCTCAGCCCAAGGATTTCCTACATCAGAGCGGGCGGGTGCTTTGTTGTTGCTGTTTTGTTCTGTGTTTTGTCTAGAGCTCAAGTTAATACTTGAAGCTCGGTAGGCTTCAAGTGTCGTTCGTCTGCTGATGCTACCAGTCCTGCCTTCGTGGCTAGAAAGCAGTCATAGTCGAGATGTCGAGGAAGGGGGTGGCTGAGTTCCACAACAACTTGGTTTCAGAAGACCTGTGGTGATCTTCAGTTGACCCGTCTTTTCCCCAAGAGCCTCGGCGGCCCGGTGGATTATGCATTGGGCCGTTCACCACCAGGTCAGCAGTTTGAGCCCACCGGTTGCTCCCCTGGGAGAGAGAGGAGTCTTTCTACTCCCAGGAAAATGTACACTCTTGGAAACCCACGGAGGGAGCGCCCATCTGACGGGGTTTCTGGGAGTCAGAATTGATTTGGCGGTCCTGCGTTCTGGGTCTCTGGGGGGCCGCTCAACAGGAGAATGCTCCAACTTTCTGCTCCTGTGAAGATGGACAGCATCCTTTTCGATTGAGAGCATCTTTGGCTTATTCTACCCTGGTTTCTGCTTGCTTGTCTGCTCTCTGTGTTGCAGATCATTTTTCTGTATAGGAAATCTAGGCTAGATCCATCTAGAGTCACTTGCTGGATTACGAATTACCTAGGATCCCAGCAAGGTGGGGGGGGGGGGACAGACACATGGGGAGCTAACAATAAGGCGTATGAGAAGAAAATGTTCCCAAATTGTAGTGCTGGTGACACAGCTCTTCTTAATAGGGTTGAATGGTTAGATTATATGAAGTGTGACGTATATGCCAGTAAAACCACTTAAAAAAAAACCCCAAGCAAACAAACAAGCTGTACAGCCTCAGAAACCCACAGGGGCTGCTGACCTCTGCCCTGTCAGATCACTGTGAGTCAGATTTGTTTTGCTTTTCTTCCCAGACAACAGCACTGCCCCAGCCTCAGCCTTTCACCTATGGAAGACCTACAAAGGTGGGAGGCAGAGGCAGAGGCACGTGGAGCTTAGATCCGAGTCCTAGGGGTCCTGGTGCATGGCCCTAAGTATTTGACACAAGTCCTGGTATAGCCTGTGTGTCAGTTTATTAAAAAGATAGAGGGAATTTTATCATGCTTTGCAGATACTGCTCCATTGTGGTGTTGGTCTGTTTCTGTCAAGTTGAAGGTCTGTGGTCCTGGGTCAAGCTGGCCCCCCAGCACCATCACGCCCTCCCCCCCCCCATTTCTCCCAACAGCACTGGTGTCTCTGGAAGTCCTCACAAGATTTCAAACTTTTCCAAACTATTGCCCACATGGTAGGCGACAGTGCCAAATGACCAGAACTTGGACCCTGGAGAAACCAAAAGGAAAAATGCATGGCTGGCTCTCTGGTGACCACTGTTGGTGTGGTCCTGAACCAAGCCTGTGGAGCTCTGAGATGGGCACAGGGCCTGGCATCTGGCCCAGGACACTCGATCGCCGTTGCCTGTTGGGGATGCCGGTTTGCAGGAGGGGCTTGTTCTCGGATGAGCAATCTCCAGGAAGCTCCCTCCACTGCGTACGTTCGGCCCCGAGGTGAAGATGGCAGGAAGACTCTAGCCACCAAGTCGGCACCAAAGCCTGATGGTGAAGACCCCTGGGGTTTCCAGACTCATCATGAATTTCCCATTAGGGTTCATCCTCCTTGACCTCCTGTCACAGAAGTTTCTTTA
>PVJH01016525.1:0-50263 GCA_004026705.1 Nesogale talazaci
GGGGGGGGGCGGTAGAGAGACGGAACCAACAGCAAGGATATATACACAAGCTCTTATTTGAAGGACGGGCATCAAAGGAGTGGGTTGCGGGAGAGGTCGGGCAGTGTACGATATGACAAAACAATAACAATGTATAAACTATTGAGGGTTGGAGGGGAGGAGAGACCAGAGGAAGAGGGGAAGGAATGGATAAGCTTATACTAGGGGCTAAAGGGAAAAAGGTGGACGATTGGAGAACAATAATAGAAGTGGACATGTGAGGGTGCTTGACGAGTATGCTTATTTATATATTGTGAAAAACGATGTAAGAGCCCCTAATAAAATGATTGAAAAAAAAAAAGAAAAAAAGTCACATAACTTGGATTTTCTTCAAGCTTACAGAACAGGATCTATTGCCATTTCATTAATTGTTTACAATTAACATATATGCATGTGTGTGGCAGAATTTATTTTGCAATACATTCTTATCGAATCAAGCTAGTTGGAAGACAACTGTACATGTAGTACTTAAATGATTTAATAATTGTTAATAGTGTAGCTGTCATAGTTCAGTCCACAAAGCAGTTTTTCCCTTCTATGTAATATAAATTTATTTCCCACTTTGTCCCAATGAATCCCTATTAACAGGAAGCTCAATATATCTTAAAGACTGCTCTTAAATTGTGCAAAATACTATATTTTTCCATATCCAACTAAAGTTAACCCTATTTCCAAATATCAGGTACAGAAAAAAAAAACATAGGATCTACTCAGTTTGCCACAACTGTTTCTCAGTGTTCCAGTTAGCTTTCTTAAAAATCGGTCTTGACTTTGGGAAAGAATACTTATGCTCATTATTAGAAGACATGATGATCCAAATAACTTTCTGAACACAGTGGATATGTATGAACACAGCAGTCAGTACAAGTTCAAATAGCCATCCTTTCATTTCCCCAAGACATTGTGATTAATTTGGCCATAAGTACTGCTAAAGATAGCTTTTCTCTGCAAAATTTAGTCCATTGTGCTGATTATAAATCAATCATCTGATATTCTTAACCCTTTAGCAGGGATCACCCTGTCCATGTACTTCCTTCCAAGCATCTAATTTAACGAGAAGGGTTCTGAAACTTTGAACTATAAAGTATAATGAAAGAAATTATTAAGGTCTATTTCTCCAGGAGGCTACATGGTCTTCATGAACACTTACCTACTTCTGCCTTTGTGACAGCTGTGTTCAAGGTGTTTTAAGCACCTGCTTTTTGGGGACGCAATAGGACATTCTGTACTTTTATCTGGGTGTAAATTCTCCTTTTGACATAATATTTATATGAATCAAAAGAGGATAGTTCTAACTCCCCCCCCCCAAAAAAAAATAACAGTATCCCCAAGGTGACTTTCTGTGTCAAGATGTACAAAAAATTTACCTTAAAACAGAGGTTCCCAAACTTTTATGGTCTACTGTCCTCTTTAAAAAAAAAATTCTTCATGACCTTCTTAGCAATGAAAACCTTTTGTACTCCAGCCCAGAATCCAGGATAAAGTGGAGGTTTCTGCTCTTACAAAGCCTTTGGATCATTCCACACACCACTGAGGAGGAAGCTATGCCTTAAGACATTAGAGTTTGAATGCTTTACATCCCTTTAAACTTAACTGTGGAAAACTTAAGAATGGGAAGAGAAAGTATGCTGGTGAATTCTTTATCCTCATATTTAAGAAGCTTGGGACCCAGGTTTCTGGATGGAGGGATGCCTTCACACTTGTGAGTTAGAAATGGATCCCAATCACATTTTCATAATTAAGAATAATCTCCACAATACCCTTCCATTATTGTGCTACCTTACAGTTACCTCTTACAAGCACATGGCTGATGGCTATCAGACTGGCAGCTTTATCTCTAGGAGAAGACATGTTGCAATTGCTCTCCCTGTTCAGAAGACAGTTACTCCCCTTGGTTTGCCCCAGCACTGGTGTTAGGTTACTCCTCCAATGAGAACAACGGCAGGGTTAAGGTACAGCCCACTTTGTTACCTAGAGGGTTACTTGTAATTAAGGGAGCTTTCATGCCCCAAGAGCCTATATAAGGTGAAGTAAGAATCCATTCTCTCTCTCTCTCTCTCTCTCTCTCTCTCTCTCTCTCTCTGTCTCTCTCTCTCTCTGTCTCTCTCTCTCTCTCTCCCCACTAGTTTCTGATACTGTGGAGGAGATGAGTACCCCAAAACTTTTGTCTGGCTCTTAATTTATTTCCTTCAATTACATAACTGTTGCTTAGGACTCATCCGGATGTGGGCTGAATCCCGCAGTAAACACTTAATAAACTGATATGAATATATAAACAAAAATTTAGTAAAGTTTAAAACTACCAGCCATTCTTTGGGAGAAAAAAATGATGCCATCTACTTCTGTTTATATTTATAGCTTTGGAAGGTGATCAAGGCAGTACTTCTCTGTCCTATAGGATCATTATTAGTCAGCCATGACAGGATAGCACTGTGGCAATTATTAGCATCAGCAAGAAGTCTAGATGACCTATACCAAACTGCCCCACCTGCTCACCACCATTATGTCAGTCAGAGTCAGGTGGAGGAATAGATGGTCTATTTCACCAGTCATGTTAAGGTTAGCTAATGATCTAGCTCACCAATTTAAAAATGCTTCACTTGATCCATTTTATCACTGACTGGCTTCCTCATCTAAGCACTGTCTCTCATTTTAACAAGGTGTGCAAAGCATGATTATGAGCTCAATCATTGCATTGAAACAAGGTCTACAGTATGTAAGAATAAGGGTCAATAGGACTTAGGCAGGACAGTAAGACCTCACTACCCAGTCTCTATAAAACCTGATGAAATACTCCCCTAGACCTAATATATACTTCAGCTCTTGAGTAAATTTGCTTCATGAGTGAAGAGAACTGTGCTTATTATGTCTTTATTCTGCTTATTATCCTATTGTACAATCTTGACTTCGTGTTTATATGTATGGTTCCCTTTGTTGCTAGAGCAAATGGTTTAAATAAGACGTCCTGTAATAGCACTGGGGGAAAGAAAGTCAACATCAGCAGTCGGTGTGCAACAGTAATATTTTGATGCTAAATCCTTTCTAAATAATAAAATGTGAAAAGCCTATGTCTACAGTAACATTTTCTTCAACATATTTGAAGAAAGCTACTCTACTAGAAAATATTGAAAGGGAAAGTGTGCAAGTTATAAGTATGCACACATACTCAGTATTTCTGTTTCTTATTAACATTAACATGAATACATTTAGATAATTGCACAACTTAGTTCAATCACTTATGAATATTAACACTTGAATGACTTAATGTGCCTGCACACATTGAAATGCTATTATTAAACAGCTTTCAATTTTTTTACTTAAGGTTTAAAATTTAAAATAAATAGATAAATAAAGATTCATTCCCTGGTACATTTTACAACTCTTAGAATTTTATTCAATAGATAAATAAAGATTCATTCCCTGGTACATTTTACAACTCTTAGAATTTTATTTTATCTTAGAATATTACAACTCTTAGCATGGTTTTATTTATTAGATTAATATTTTCACCTCCTGAATACTTTGTATTTTTAATGACTTGTTTCCACAAATGAACAGATCATGCTCAAATATGTTGTTACTTATAGGTGTCATTGAGTTAGTTATGACCCCTAGTGACCCTATGACAAGAGAACAAAGCCCTTCATTGTCCGCCACCAACCTTTTTCCTATGCCTGAGCCCATTGCTGCACCCACAATGCTAATCAATCTGGTTGAGAGTCTTTCTCTTTCATGCTGTCCCTCCATTTTACAAAGTACGATGTCATTTCCCAGGAATGTCTCTTTTCTGACAACATATCCAATGTATGTGTGACAAAGTCTTGCCATCCTTTCCTCTAAGGAGCATTCTGGCTGTACTTTTTTCAAAACAGATCGGTTTGCCCTTTTAGCAGTCCATGTCACTTTAAATATTCTTCTCTGGTACCACAACTCAAAAGCATCAATTCCTATTTGTTCTTCTTTATTTGGTGTTCAAATTTCACAGTATATAAGACCATGACTTGAGTGAGCTGCATCTTGGTCCTCAAAGTAATATCCTTGTTTTTAATACTCTACGTGGTCTTGTGCCACAGATTTACCTAATGTAACACGTCCGATCTCTTAATTGCTGTGTCTATGCATTGATTGTGAATCCAAGAAAGACAATATCCCTGACAATTTCAAACTTTTCTTCAATTGTCATCATTTTATCTATTGATTCAGTTGTGAGAACATTGACCATTAATTCACAATGAAGGCAACAATGCTTGATTTCATAAACAAGTAATTAAAATGCTCCTCACTTTCAGCAAGCAAGGTACATTACAAATTGTTAATAACCCTTCCTCAATTACTGTTGCCACATTCATCTCTATATAACCCAGATCTTTGGTGACTTGTTCTTTATACAGCTTTATAATGATCATGAAAAACTATAACCTGATTCACACCTTTCCTCATTTTAAACCATGTCGTCTGCCCTTGTGCTGTTTGCACATCTGCCTCTTGATCCTTATGAGCACCAGAAAGCGTTCTGGAATCCCCATTCTCCTCAAAGTTATCCATAGTTTATTATTATCCATATAGTGGAATACATTGGCTAAGTCAAAAAAAGCACAAGTAAACCTCTTTTGGTATTCTCTGCTTTAAGTCAAGTCTGTCTGACATTAGCAATGATATTCCTTGCTCCATGTCCTCTGCCAAATGTGGCCTGTTCTTCTGGCAGTTCCCTGTCCATGTACTGTTATAATCTTTCTTGGATGATCTTCAGCAAAATGTTACTTGACAATGATATCAATCATATTGTTCTATAGTTTGGGCATTCTATGGGGCCATATTTTTTTGGAATGGGCACAAAGCTGGATCTCTTCCAGTCAGCTGGATAAGTGATTCTCTTGCAAATTGCATGGCATAGTCGAGTAAAAGTTTCTAGTGCTTTAACTTGATAAAACATTTCAGCAATAATTATCAACATATCTTGATTACATGTTTGATCGATTTCTGACTGAAGTAGATAGAATTCTCTAGTTACTTCATCACTAGCTTATATGCATAAATTTGAATGATATCTGTTTAGATTGGATTTCCTGGAAAACAGATAGTTAAAATCCTGTTACAGGCACCAGGGATTTTGCAATGTCCATTTTGACAATGAATGCCATGCCATTTCCTCTTGATTGTGTTATGTAAATTTAGGGCTCTCAATTTTGCAGTGAAAACTTAGGTTTCAGCACACTTCCTGTTTCTAGGTTTAGAGAGTAGGCTATGAGTCCAATTTCAGGGATCCAACTGTAGGGGCAGGCTTTCACTCTCTGTCAGCTCAAGAAGTTCCTTTTAATGCCTGGTAATCTTGCTTTGGTCCAAGACTTTCGCAGAGCAGAGCTTCTGAGTCCAAATGACATACTACACTACTGTTTTTTCCTTCTTTATGAGATGAGGTTACTCTGAATTCTGATGACTTGTTTAATCCCTTTTAAATCTTAAAAGATATTGACTCACGATATGACGTAATCTAACAGATTGTATCCTATGTCATTAATAAAACTGTTATTAATACTACCTCAATATCATAGAATTGAGGGTTTACAACATATAGACACATAGGATATATACTTATTACTGAAAATTGTGGCAGAAACAACTTGACCTATATTTGGCCAGGGTGGGGTGACCACACAATTCAATCCATAATTCAAAGATCTTTTTACCTAAAGTTAATCTTGGCATTAAACTCTATACATGCACCCAATAGACAACATGGTATAAACTTGTGCTTAGCAATAAAAGACTCAATCACTTATTCCTGATTTTCTTAGGCTTATATACTCCTGGCAAATTGTCAATAATCAGGTAATGTACAATATGTGCTATTACTGGGTCTATGAGATAACAGAAATCAAAATTTATTTGCCTTATTACTAGTTTGCTGCCATATCTAAAGGCCTTTCTGGCTTAGAATTCAAATTAAAATATTCACTTTAGTATTATGAAAAATCATGAGAAGTTATATTAGTATAAGCAAGGGTAGGCTTGAACTGTATTCCAATTTTCTGCTATACTTCTATAAAGCAATATGTAGCATACAAAGCCAGAAAACAAAGTCCTAACATATAATTAAAGCTTATACAGTACCATTAGTAACCCTTCTCTTTTGCTGGCTATGTACAAACTTCATGTAACTAATTCTTTCATTTTATAGGGTAGTAACAGAAATATTCATCATTTTTTTAAAAAATGGACATAGATAGTTAAAAAGTCGTTAACAATATCCAGTACTCTGTGAGAATATTAAAATCATTGCTCCTATCATTTGAGAGACATGTCATATAAACCTCATATTCTGCTTTCTCTTCAATATTAATGCAATATCAATATTAATACAACATTGTGACCAGAGTTATTTTATTTATACAATAGTTGCAAAATAAATTTTAATAATTATGTGATAAATATAAATCCATATGCTCAGCAATGGTGTTGTGTCATTCATGTTGTTGAGGTTTTTCACATAGATATTATCTGACTATAGTTGTTTATCTGCTTTATTGTTGGTATGGTATATATTTTGTTATTAACTTTCTATATCTTGCTTTTATTTCAAAAATTTCTTAGCCATGAACCCAAAGACTGCTGACCCAAAGTAATCCTACTTGTTGCTTTCTTGACCTGTTCTTTCACTCAGTGTAGCTAATTGACTTTTCTTTTCTCTTGAAAGAACAATCAACAGCAAAACCTATAACTTCTGATTTAATGAAGAAGATTCTAGTTTTCTTAATTCTAATTTCCAAAGGTGTCATGGTTGCAAGTTTGTGGAGAGACAGAAATGTTAATAGCCAACTGTAGAGACCCTAATATCTGAGATGAGTTGACCTCAGTTAAAGGGAGAAGGCAGGATTTAAGTAATCAATTAATATTGACCAATGGTTAATCTTTCATCTTTGCTCTATACAAAGAGCTAACAAAAGATAATACATTTTAATGAAATAATTGTTCTACATTTTAGTTACAGATAGCTAAAGAGAAATGTTTGCAATAAAATGCAGCTTGTTATCCTTATGTCATCTATCTGGAAGCAATGGTGTCATAACAATATATGAAATCAAATCAAATCAAATCTATTGAAAAAGGACTATCATTCATTTGAGAATATTAGAATTGTGAGAATGTTGCACATATCACTTGCATGCTATGCTTCATTAACATTTGTCATCTATAATGGAATCTGGAAGAAGTGGTGATATAACTTCCATAATAACAGAAACTCTCAAAGTGTCATTGGGTAAGCCTTACACTACTAACAGCAAAAAACATGAATGAAATCTATCAGCTTTTCCATGTGCCTTGTGAGAAAGAAGCTGTTGTCTGCTTCTGTAAAGATTTGAAAAACATAAGTAGGGTTGCTATAGGTTCAAATTTACAATGGGTTCTATTTGTGTACATACATATAGCATCTTTTAAATTAACTAGAACATTTTAATGTCCACTGTTTGTGCACAAAAGATGAATTATCTTTGAATGTGTTAGTTCAACTAACAAAAGTTGAAATATTTATAAATATATGCTTATTCTTGAAATTCTTTATTAGTTTTATAATCTGAATTTTACCAAAACTATTGCATTCTACCAATTAATGAAAAGCAGAAGTTGTTAAAGTTTATAGACCCAATCTAACAGCTTTATTCCTATTTTTTAGGCATCACTGCCCTTTGGTGGTGGGAGTAGGAGGCCTAGCCTTTGCTCCTGTGAGCTGGAATTGAACCTCCATCCCAGTGGGCCACAGACCCACACAAAACCACTATGCCACCGGGGCTCAGCCCAACAGCTTGATTCTTATTGAACATGATGACCAGGTGAAGATGAACATAGAAAATATATATCAGTATGAAACTATTCACTTTTGTGATGCCCCCCCCCAAAAAAAAAAAAAAAGATAAAACAGATCTGTCTTTGAAAAAGGACAGTGATCCCTGGGAGGCTCATTAGAGCTGATTGTGATCATGTATAGATAAAATTATTCACTTTCTCTCTTTACTTCTTTGAGACTGATTAAGATAAAGATTGTATTCATTACACATCCACCTCCATCCCACAAATTATCAAGTTCAGATATCTTTGAGAAAATTTTTATTGAAACATATATGAATTTAATCACATACAACATTCAATTGACATTTTTACTGTGGCATGATACAACAGCCTGCATAATTTTTAACACACACACACACCCTCACTATAAGAATAATGTGTTTTTCTCCTTGAAAGAATCATGTGTTTTAGTTCTACACCTTTGCCCTGAAGTATTCACTCATTTGTCTAGCTTAAATTGGTTATTGGGAATAGGAGCAAACTAGACCTCTTTGACCCTGAGTTGAATTCAAGAACAAAGAAGAGTGGAGCACAGAATTTGAACCTGAGGAATTAGTTGCTTGGTGCAAAGCCACCATTCCATAATAAATGATGACAGTTTACCCAGAAGTCTTTACTTTGGACCCAATTTATGAATGGTTATTTGCGTGCACTTAGTTACCATAGGCCATGTAGGCCTATTTCTCAGAATGATCCACAGCTGGTCCTGGGTGGTGTAGTAGTTAAGAATTGGGCTGCTAATCTCAGTCATTAGTTGCTTTGCTAGAGAAGAATGAAGATCTCAACTCCTGTGCAGTTACAGACTCAGAAATCCACAGGGAGCATTGTAGTCTGTCATTTAGGGTCATTATGTGTGGGAAGCCGAATGCTGTTCCCATCCCTCAGTGACCCCTTTATTGACCTTTTGTATTGTAATGGCTTGCGGGCAAGATAACCTTTGAATCCATGGGTTCATCTAATTAGCATGCGGACCTGTTTGAGAACTGCCCGCCTTTTTTTTTCCCCGCCGTTTCTTTGAAGCTATGTGTATGGTTGGCTGATTATTCCTACCTCTCATTTCCATAAATTGTACCTCCCCTTCCTGTTGCTAGCCTATATTAACCCTGCTTTTTGGCTCAATAAAAGACACTTGATCAGAGTCTTACCTTGTCTCCATTTCTGGTGTCTCTTGCCCTCTCCATTCCCAGTCCCCCTTTCAGGAACCCACGTTGACTGATCTGCGGGTGGGATCAGTTATGAAGTGAAATTGACTTCATAGCAGTGAGTGTGAGTTCATGATAAATTCCCATATAATCTCCTTTTCCTCTTCTGAGCAACTGTGTCTTCTACTGTCTTAAGAAGAAACTTGCAAGGCACTCCTCTTTCTAATCATTTTGCTTGCATGCTAACTTTGGTTCCTAATTCCTTATTCCTAATTGATAATTGGGCAAGAAAAAGAATTTAAATCTGGGGTTTTACTGTATCAATTTATTAATTCAAAATGTAAAATGGGTGAAACTAAGAAATTGACCTCTAATAGTGTTTAACTTTTTATGTAAATTGACAATTGAAATTATTTGCTTGCATTTTGCTTAGATTTCCCAACTAACAATTCAAAACCTAATTTTTAGAACTTTTTTTATGACTTTCAAATATTACAAACCAAATACCAAAATTATTCAAATGCAGTTTTCAAAAAGCAAGAAATATCTAGACAGATTATATAGCAAGATTATTTAATTTCACCAAGGCTTGGTCCAATTTTAACATATCTAACATTTAAGAAACACATATTTATTGAATAGATTCATGAATTTTAATGCAATAAAGTGACTTTTTGATCACAATATATTTGCATGAATACTTTACAAAAGAATTAGAGGATTTATAAAAAGTGACAATTTCAGTCATGATTTTTGCCCTTAAATGAATTATTTTTCAAAAAGGAAATGGGGCAAATTAAATAAATAACTAAAATTATAGCTGTGAAAATATTGCAGTTTTAAAATATACTTAATTAAAAACAAAATTGAGGAGTTTCTCAATTTAATATCACTGATTCTGTACATACCAGCTACTTTTCAGTATGATTAAGGAGAATATCATTTCAATTAAAATATTATGCTCTACAAAAAAAACGGCATTTGTCAACCTTTCAAATTTATGAGTGAAAACTGAAAAACTACCCAAAACTCTGGACAATTATTTAAAAATGAAAAATAATTTGATATCTAAAATAAATTTATTTTTAAAGAAAATGCCTTAGTAACAGATAGACTGAAAAATCACGAGAATGTTTGAATACATAGCAAGAATTAATTTTAATATTCAGAGTATATACATTAAAAATACTTTCAATCTTGTTTTTGTAGGGTTATTATATTTATTAACAACAACACTGAATATAAACAGATTGAATTCAACAGTTCAAAGACAAAGACAAGTGGAGGTTGGGGGACGGAAACAAGGAGTTGATATCAAGGAACTGATAGAAAGTAAATGTTTGGAAAATAATGATGGCAACATACGTACAAATATGCATAAGACAATAAATGCATGGGTTGCTATAAGAGCTATAAGGGCGCCCAATAAAATGACCTTTTAATAATTTTTCTAAAGACCAAGACTAACACAGTGGATGAAGGAAAACATACCTTTAATAGACTGCTTACAAGAAAAGCAAGTTTGACACACAAAAAATGCACATAGACTAAAAATAAAAGCATGGAAAAATATATATATCACTAACAGCAATCAAAAGAAACATGTAATCAAAATATTAATCTCAGACAAAATAGACATCAAAGTTAACAAAAATGAGTAAAAAAGATGACTGTATAATTATGAAAGCTTCAATTGAACAAGAAACCTTAATCAAAATCACTATAAAGACACCAAATACAAGACCATCAAAGTATATTGAAATGAAAGTACAAGTAAATCATAATACAATAACATTAGCTTTCAATATATCACTCCCAACTAAAGGTTGATCTACTAGAAAGAAAATCAAGAAAGGTAAAAAATATATAACACAATCAACTGAATCATATATCCAAACCACACTCACTGTCAGAGCGAGCCTCTGTTGGTTTGAGACTGCAACTGTAATGGAAGTAGAAAGTGCAGTCTATCTTCTGAGGAGCTGCGGGTAGTTCTAAACTGCCAACCATATGGATCTCAGGGGTTCCTTTATTACCAATTTTAGTTAATATATTTCTGGAAGTTTTAGCTAAAGTCATAAAAATTAGGTTAAAGTTATTCACATAGACACTGAAGAAATAAACATCTTTCATTTGCAGATGACATAATCCTATACATAGAAGACCCCAAGATTCAATTGAAACTTTTGGTAGCATAGCAGGTTATAAGATCAACATGCATACATCAGTTGGATTTTCATATATGAAGGATGATGATACAGAAAAAGATGCAAGAAGAACAACATTTATAACTACACAAAAGATAGATTATTTAGGAATAAATCTTACCAGAGAACCAAAATATTTATACCAAAAAACCCACACAAAATACTAATTCAAAAATACTGAAATAACTCCCACAAATGGAACAAATTACTAAGCTTCTAGATAGACAGATTAGATATTGTGAAAAGTCAATATGACCAAAAACACTTTAGGAACTCAATTCTCATTCAAATCTCACAACTAATTTTCAAAGAAATGGAAGACTAATTACCAAATTCACATGGGGAGAAAAGAAACCTAGGATAAGTAAAACATTTTACAAGGAAATTTTTAAAAAGCAAGTTTAAAATATACTATAGGGCTGAGCACCGGTGGCGTAAGTGATTGAGTGGGGGACTGGAGCACGCGGATTTGGCACTTCAAATCCAGCAGTGGCTCTCAGGAGCAGCACTGGGTAGTGCCCATGACCACCAGAGGCAGTGATGATATATATATATATATATATATATATCAGTCTGGAACAGATCCAATGATAGATATGGAGACCAATGGAATAGGTTTGGAAACCCAGAAACTATGTACCTATAGATATCTAATTTTTGATAATGAAATAGAAAACATTAAATTGGTGAGAGGCACACTTTCCAACAATTATCTTAGAAAAACTTGATATCACCTTCAAAATATTAAACCAATACCTCACACCATGTACAAAAACAAACTCAAGGAGGATCAGAGACCTCAATATAAATCTTTTACTGAAAAAGCAAACATATTGATAGATTTAGACATGATAGATAGATAGATTGATAGGTGATAGATGATGATGATGATGATAGATAGATAGATAGATAGATAGATAGATAGATAGATAGATAGATAGATAGATAGACAATAGATAGAGAGGAGAAATATAGGCAATGGATAGGTAGATGAATAGATAGGTGGATGGAGTTGCCTGCTTTTGTAAAGATTTAAGCTCTCAGAAGCAAGAAAGGGGCAATTACATTCTGCTGTATTGGGACTGTTATGAATCAGAATTGACTTGATGGTAATTGATTTGGTTGTTATTGTTGTTTTTACATGAACACACACATATATATATACATAATATACATATATGCAATTATCACCTACATATTCACTAACAAACATACACCACCGGAGGGACTTGTGATTAATGTTTAAAAGTATCATTCCACTTCAATACTTGTATCTTTTGGTTTGATCTTAAGGTTTGCCAAGCAATGATGTGCATATAGAAGGGCCTAATAAATGATTTCTTATAAAGTCTTTCTGAAAACAAATGCCAAGTATTTGCATAGATATTAGAATGTAAAAGAGTAAAATGTTAAAAACAAAAAGAAAATAAAATAAAGCAGATAATCAAATTTTCAAATTTCCTCTTGTGGTAGCTCTAAAATAAATTGTATTCTGCCAGCATTTATGATCAGAAAACCTCACCTAACTTCTTAGGTTATTCATAAATTTTATATGCAATTCAAGAAGGAAAAGGAAACAATACAGAAAAAGTGTAGGAATGCATGCATAAATTCCCAGTCATGATGAACAGAAAAAGAGAGAGAGAGAGAGAGAGAGAGAGAGAGATACTGTCCTCTCTCCTTTTTATCTTTGTCTTTCCCATCTCTGTGGTCTGTCACTAGGTTTCAGCCTGTGAAGTCATTTTATTTCTTCATAGGCAATTAGACACATCAGGGAGTATGTCTACAGGGGATAAACCCTGCTGTGTGTACAAGAAAAGCCTTGTAGAGGAGAATCCTTTCCAGTTTACTATATTTTTAATTAAAAAGGAAAAGCAAAAATGGAGAGCATATTTTAAATTGAAAATACTTTATTTATCCTGAAAAATTAATTTGGGTGAAGAAAAAAATAGATAATTATACTATTCCAACATAACTTTAAAAACAAATCTATCAAGTTTTTGTTGGCTATTAAAATCATATAGGATGTTTTTAAGGATAAGAGTAAGATAATCTGGGAAATAGTGTGAAATTTCTAGGCGACACAAAGATAATTTTTTAAAATTTTGAACTAACATGTATATATATACATGTTATACTTATACATGTATACATTTTAGCACAATCAGAACTGTGTTGTCAAAAATAAATTTTTAATGAAAGCATGCTATATAACTACATGTTACATTCAACTATTTAGAAATCATGAGGAAACATTAATTCCCATGCCAATAGAAATATGTACAACAATATGTAGCATACATTGTTGCTATTAATATTTCATTTTTCTATTGCTAATTATTGATGTTAATTGTAATGACTCTGAGTAATTACTGATTCAAATATGCTCTCTGTGCAGCAGAAGAAAATATTGCCACATCCATTGTCACCCTTACTGAGGTTGTTATATTTGATCCTACTAGTTCTGGTAATCCATTCCAATGAAGACTTTCTTCTTTTTTCCTGACACTTTACTTTCTCAAGCATTATATTCATCTCCAGAGAATGCTACCTTCTGATAACATATCCAGAGGACTTGTAATAGATTTGTTCCATGCACATTTCTAAGGAGCATTCTGACTACACTTATCCCAAGATAGCTTTGTTCATTTTTCCTCCTGTGGTTCACAATAAATTTAATATTCTTTTTCAACATATTAATTCAAAACCATCAATTCTTCTCTTGTTTTTCTTATTCATTGTCCTCATTCAGTGCTTTCCATGCATTGAAAATTGAGTCAGACATATCTTAGTTCTCAAAGCATTATCTTTAGTTCAACAACTTAAAGCAATGTTTTACAGCATATTTGCCCATGTAACATGTCATTTTATATGTGAAGACAAGGAAAATTAAATCCTTGAGTATATAAATATCCCTTAGTAAAGAAAACAATAGTTTTTAAAACTGGTATATTTTTGCAAGTACAGATTTGACTTTTAAATAGGACATTAGTTTTCCATTAGCAAATAAAGACCCATTCATTTAAATTTTGATAGTAAAATAAACCAAAGGGTTCTAGTTGTAGTCAACTTTGTTAGCAGAAAAACTCTTCACAAAACATGTCAAGGTGCTAGACATTAGTAAACGATCCCATGTTGATTGATGAGACTTTCTAATAGCGTTGTTGTTCTGCTGCTGCTCTTCCTTGCCTTCCTGTCAGTTCTAGCTTATGGAGATCCCACGGTGGACTGGGGACTGAACAGTCCTGAGTTCTGTGGGATTTTTCAAGACTTGGACTCTCTGAGAAAAGCAGACACACTCATCTTCAAAGGTGCATCTTGTGAAACTTTAATTGTCAACTTTTGATCTAGTGGTAAAGCATTTTAAATATTTATGCCAACTTGGAGGTGTAGTGATCACTCACTGATATGCTAACTGCAAGGTTAGAACCATAGCTGTTCTGTGGAAGAAAAACAAGACTTTCTACTTTTATAAAGAGTTAAGTCTTGGACTCTCACA
Source organism: Nesogale talazaci (assembly GCA_004026705.1). Lineage (NCBI taxonomy): Eukaryota > Metazoa > Chordata > Mammalia > Afrosoricida > Tenrecidae > Nesogale > Nesogale talazaci. The sequence continues at coordinate 14,733 of PVJH01016525.1, forward strand.
GAAGCATTCTACCCTGCCTTTTAGTGTCAGTATAGTTTGGCCTTGAGTTGAAGGCAGTGAGTTAGTTTTTTTCTGGTATACTGCCATTAAGGTGGTAGTCTTTTCCTCTCATATTGTTCTATAAAATAAGATATATATGAATAATTTTGATATGTAAATATTTTCAAAAATACTATAGATATGTAACCATGTATAAAGAGTATAAATATTTGTCCTTTATGAAATATTTGTATTATAAAATTATAGCAAGTAAAATGTTATACTTGGAGTAGGAATACAGGTAGAAGCAGATCTTTGTTTAATGGGAATTCAGTATATTAAGTCTTGGGCAAGTTTCATATAAGTTTAAGACACATATTAATATCAATACTATAATTAGATGATCATAATGGAATCTGTGGCAGTCACCTAATCTGGTGTCGATTTGAGGATTAAGTGTGTAGGGATGGGAGTCTAGCCTGTCAATCTGGAGAAAGCCAATGAGATCTCTATGTGGGCCTGGTTTTCTCCTGAGAATTCTAGGAAATCCAGCTGTATTCCCCCTTGGAAATGAGAGACTCACTTCTCAGTCCCTTGGAGACACTCTACTGACAAGACACAAGGCTGACTCCATGGCAGACATTACAACTGACAAGACACTTGGCCACACGCTGATAGACCCTGAGCCCTGGAAACTGGAGGATCCACGAGGAGATCCCTGGCAGCACTGAGATGCTTCTAACATAAAGTGACCAGACATCCCACTTTTGGCGAGACAGTCCCGATTTTAAACAATTTTTCCTGCTTTCTGCCATATTTTTTAAAAGTCCCAATTTTTGGAAAGAATGCATGACAAACTAGGGAACAGCAGAAGAATGGGAAGGGAATATACGGTCTCTACCCAACCCCCTACCATTCTGTCAATGATGTAATTGTGTCCCGTGTTAACCAATGTTAAAATATGGTCACTTTATTCTAACACCACTGGATACACAAGACTCTGCACCCACTGGTCTGCAATTGCCCTGGTGTCATTGCATGTGCTTCGTGAGTCTGAAGAGAACTTTATAGATTGCAATCAGACATATGAGCTAATATCGGATTTATGACCTTGGACTGGATTAGGTTGGGATCTTTTACTCAATGTTCAATTTCTCTTGTATATGGATCTCTGCTTTATATACATATGTGTGTCTATGGATTTGTTTCTCTAGTCTACCTCAGACAAACACGGAATCTGAAAATATCATTCAATTAAAATTTCCTTCCTTATACTCTTAATTCAGGTCTACATTAGAAACATACAGAAGAAAGGACATAGGATGACAAGCTATCCCATTTATCCTAACTGCGCACCCTTGGCTAGATACCATCTGGGATTAGGGAGCAGAGAGGAGGGAGTAAGAGGGGATAGAATTATAATTTCTCATTGGACTCTTCAGAGGTGTATAGATGAACAATTGCTGACTTTTAGAAAATGGATACTTCTTGGGTGTGTGTGACTGGAGAACTCTATGATACACCAATTCATGTAGCAGAAACTTCAAAAGATTTTCTGAAAGTCAAGCTTATAATTGTAATGATTTAAAGTGAGAATTTGTTTTCCCTATCTTACATCAAATTTGGGGGATTAGAAAACAGAATACAAATATTCTCTGTATTCTTCAGAATGTATTTTTATCTAACTTAGAGTTGCATGAAGATGTATAATTTGAGGTCTTGTTTCTGATGGAAACCTCTATTTTAACCTCTATTTTACTCTATTTTAAGGACATATTAGTCTTTGTCATGATTCTCCAATTCAAGGTGAACGTCATGTGTGATTTAGTGGTGTCAGAACTCAAATTACTTCAAGAGGTGCAGAAAGAATCACTAGTTACCCCAAATCATTCACTGTGAGGAAGATGCCAAGCATATCTCTAATCTGTAACTTTGGCTCTCTTCATTTATGCTGTCTTTATTTGGTCCCAGAGTTGTTCTTTTCTTCCATCATTTAGTATTTAATGCATCAAACATAATCGAGATGGTCTCTAATTTCAGAGGTATATATTCAATGTCTGACACTCTTGGACTTGTTTGTATATGTGCTCCAACTTGAACTTGCATATGTGCATTGAAGGTGCATTCTATAGTTGGATTTCCAAAAGTTTAAAAATACAAATAATTTTTTGTTTATACTGACACACAGTGAACATAGGAAAATGTGTAGTCCAACTATATACTGATACAAATGGCTTTGAAAAATGAATAATATTTTCTTCATGAATATTTATTCTGCTTTAATTTTATTAGGATTTCAGAGTTGACCCAAAAGTCACTTTGTACATTGTATCAACAAGTTAAGTTAGCTTTTATTATTTCCTAATACTGGTGTAATTTCTTACATCATAGGTTCTGTAATAATTTTCATTATTTGCTCAATTTGAATGGAAAATATTTCTGATTTAATGTCATACTTTCAATAATATCAGGGGTCCTCAAACTTTTTAAACAGGGGGACAGTTCACTGTTCCTCAGACCATTAGAGGACTGGACTATAGTTTTTAAAAAGCTATGAACAAATTCCTGTGCACACTGCTAATAAGATATTTTGAAGTAAAAAAAAAAAAAATCGGGCCTGAGTTCCAGTGGCATAGTGGTTGAGTGCGGGACTGTGGCCCACTGGCTTGGCAGTTCAAATCCAGCAGCAGCAAGGGTGAGTAGGGCCCATGACCACCAGAGGGCAGTGATGCCAAAAAATGGGAACAAATGCAATATTTAAAATGAAGACCATGTAAAGTTAATTCAACAAATTTACCAGAATTTCAGTGGGATCTATGGGCCTGCTTTTGACTAATGAAATGGTCAATATCGACTTCCACTGCTAGTTGTAACAAGTGATGCAAGTGTGCATCAGTTAGTCTACATCTGGTGGGAGATTTCAGTTGTTTCATTCTGGAAAATATCTGTTCACAGATAGAAGTGCTGCCAAAGATGCTTGCCATTTAGAATGCATGGTTCAGGATATGTCTCAGAGGAGAGTAATGCATAGAAACTAGGAAGGCCATTTGACTTGAATGCGTCATTCAGAAAGTCACAATTCTGCCTTTCATCCAGTTCCATTTGGTAAATTGTATCCACATTGTCAATACCAATAGAAAGTGGGTTACGGAAAAGCTGTATGTCCTGTGCATGGAGATGAAGCTCTTTAAATCTAAATTGGAACTCCATTTGCAACTTTTCCAGTGAATACACACATGTTTTATTTGGGAATGCAACCAGTGGTTTTTCCGCTAACAGGTTTTGATTTGTGGGGAAATGGCAGAAATTTTCCTCCTTCAGTTGTTTGATGAGGAGGCCTAATTTTACTTCAAATGCTTTCACATATGATTGTATGTCACAGATGAGCTTCCCCTTTCCTTGCAGTTGCACATTGAATGTGTTGAGTAGCTCTGTTACATCTGTCAGAAAGGCAAGGTGCCATCTCCATTCTGCATCACTGAGCTCTGATACCTTTTTTTTTTGAAAGCAGAAGAGCTGCAATCTGTGGAAGTAATAGAAATGTTTCAAAAGTCTCCCTGGACTCAGCCAATGGAATTCTGTGTGATACAGAAGATCTTCATAGGCAACATTTAGCTCAGACAGAAATTCCTGAAATGGTCTGTAGTTTTGTGCATTAGCTTTAATGAAGTTAACACAGTATACCACAATTTTCATGTAAATCCCATTTCCATGATTTACAACACAGCACAGCGCTTGTTGGTGGATGAGGCAATGTATGACTATTGAATGAGAATAATTGTGTTTGTCCACCTCTTGGCTAATGTTAGCATTTACTCCTTTTTTAGACCCTACCATTAGTTGTCACACAGGCTAGTGTTGCCCAATCGATCTCCAAACCATTCAGTTTGGCAAACCTTTTCATAGACATCCTCTCCTGTAGTTGTTCCTTTGATGCTTTGCAGTGCAGCAAGCTCTTTTGTGACTTTGAAATAGCCATTCGTCCCACAAATAAAAATTAGAACTTGTGCAGAATCACAAACATCATTAAATTGTTGAGTGCCAAGAAAAAATAGAAAAGTTTTTTTGCCGAGTTTTGCAAATGTTGATGCAAATTGTCTCCCATTTATTCAATCCTGAGTGTAACTATAGGTCCTGAAAGACTCACTGTGCTAAATAAATCAGCCTTCTCTGGATATGTCTCTTTGACAACATAAAGAAGTCATTCTTTAACAAAGTCTCTCTCCACGAATGGTCTTCCAGTGCACACTATCAGCTTGGCAACTTGAAAACTTGCTCACAGTGATGAAATACTTAGCTGCTTCTGCTATACAAAAGTATTTTGCTAAGTTGTCAATGTATTTCTCAGTTTTAGTGCTTTATCTTTTCTCATTTCTCTCACCAATCATTTATCTTTATGTTGAGTTTGATAATGTCATTGCAAATTATATTCTTTGAACATAGATTATAGTATCTGGCATATCAAATATACAGTTCTTTCCTTGCACTGCATGAAAAAATAATCATAAGTCCACTGTTCTTTGAATATCCTACATCTGAGTCAACATTTTTCTCTTTCTTGATATCATTGCTTCCTAGGGATTCCAAATTGCTATTACATATATATGTGTGTATATATATATACATATATATATATATATATATATATATATATATACCAGCAATTACTTTGCCCACAGAGAAACATAGAGACTGCACTGGCCATTGATGCAGTCTGATCAATGTCTATCAATGCACTGATAGAGTCTTAATGCAGTCTTGCCAGTCCACATCATTTCAGCTTCACTAGTGCCCATATTGGTGGAACTCCACTTTTACCTCAGGCTCACCCTGGTGCAGTGCAGGAACTAGCATGATTACAGAGCCATTTCCTCCACCATCTTTCCAGTTCACACTACCCTGTGTGAACCGCACTGCGATCTGTGAACTTGAACAGGAGTCTGATCACATGGATGACAAGACCCATGTAACCAGATTCCATAGCAGGGAAAAAAGAAGTTACCTATGCCTTTTTTCGTCTGAATCTAATGCAAGTCCAGTCATACAAGCATATGGTTGACCTCGCACTGCTCAGAAATTGCAACAGTGTGAACCGGGGCTTACACAGCACACAACATACTTCATACACAACTGAATAGCAATCAGAATATAAATGTACTTACTGTCAATTCAATTGGGTTTCCTACTCCTGGACTATCTTCAGAGTTGGATTAAGTTCCCATGGGACCCATTGGCAGGTTACCTGTTTAAGGTCCCCAGGTGATAACACTGAGCACTGACTATTTGCATTATCTCTGTGATGCAACTACCCTAGAAACCACCTCAACCAACTAAACAACTTAAAAAAAGGTTCTCCTAACTTCAAAAATAAAGGTCTTCTAGCTTCAGAAAAAAAGGCCCCCCTTAACTGCACACAAAAAGGTTCATCTAACTGCAAAATTGAAAAAGAAATAGACCTCCTAGCATTTAAAAAAAAATCCTAACTTGTTCTTAACTTGGTCCTCAAGCAGCATCAGACTATGCAACGGCAAGCTTGTGATGCATGCAATCACACTTGAAACAGAGGAGAGAGAAGAGGGGAGTCGGAGAGTGTGGTGCACATTCCAGGCCTGCAGGCGGAATAGATGTCCTAGGCAGGGCCACATGTGGCCAGCAGGCCATTGTCAAGGTAGTCAAACATCAAATTATGGTATATAAAAGTCAAATGAATTTGATTTGATCTCACTTTTAATAAAGATTTAAGAATATCAATTAGTATAATGAATAAGTGGAGTTTTTCCTAGATATTCTGGTGTATATTTGGATGCTGTTGAAGTAACAGTTCAGAAGAGCTCTATTTGGTCTATGGAGAACAAAGTTTCTGCCAACCAAACTGCTTGGTCTGATCTCGAACCCCTAGTCCAACATCTCTCACCACCCACACCCATATTTTGCTATAAATGGGTCTGTCTCAATGATAATATTTTACTGTATATGAAGATCTAATTTAGCATTGACTCAATGGCAGTGAGCTTTGAGTTTAATTGCAGGAAGATCATCTTATTAGAAGTTTTAGGATTGACTAATTATATTGTATATCTTTTGCTTTTATTTTAAATTAACAAGCCTCCAAGGAGTATTTTATTACCATTTGCCATTAAATCAATTCTGACCTATGACAATGCCTTATGCAAGTCAGAACAGGACTATACTTTCCAGAAACCCATCAGATTTTCTTCTGTGGCACATCTGGTTGAACTTGAACTTGTAAACTTTTTATTAAATGTGGATTATATTTACCATTTGCATTAAGCAAGGGTCCTTAGAAGCAACAATGGCCATGCTGATAATGCTAATAAAATGTCTATGAGAATTTGCTTCAAACTTTAACCTCCACACCTGTTTCACCTCTCTAATGACACCACTGTTCTCCTGTATTCTGTGATTCTTTCCCCCCCCCCCCGTGATTCTTTAAAATCACTTTATTCTAACCTCCAAGATAATACATTTCCCTCACAGTTGCCCAATTTTTTGTAGATGAAAATTATTCAAATGATTAGCAAGGACTATAATTCCATTCCTAATAAAGAAAGTTTGTCAATGGCTGTTTCATTTCCAAACAATAAAAGCAATGATAAAACAAAAATGCACAATATTGAAAGAATTTCAGCTTTCTATAGAATCCATTTACTATAGAAAATGGGTCTTTTTAATCTTTTCCACATGTGCAAATATTCTTGAAACATGCAGTTCTTATATAATAAAACAGGAAAAATCCTTGCAATCCCACCAAAGTCTGTTAAGATGAAGTTTAAACAGTTAACATATTTTGTGCCTCTAGTCTACCCAGAATAACTCATTATGGTACTTGGGGTACTGGAGAAACAAAACATAAAAATGGAGAGTACATGTTTCTTTGCCCTCTCCATCATGGTGATGTCTCTTTGGCTGGCTAGAGATCAGATGAAGCCACACTGTTTACTAGGTTGTTTTCTGCAAACAATATGGGAAGTTAAAGTTTTGATTATCTTCTTTGGTTGTAGTCTGGTTATTCCTGTCTAAAACGGGGGAAATGAATATGATTGATGCATATTTTGTGCTCCGGGGTGAAAATAATCTTTTGAATTTCTCAGAAACCATGCTGTTTAAGGAAAATGACTTAGGGAAGATCAAAATGCCCAACAGAAAACCTGGATATGGGTCAATGCTTGTAGAGACCTAGTCTCATTTTTTGTATAAGTAGAATAGTTTAGATAAGGATCTAGACAAAATAAATGAGTGATTATTTCCTAACCTGCAGTGAAAAAAAATCCATTTGATATTTAATTTTGTGCAATATGGGACAGAATTTTTTCAGATGTATTTATACAGGCCAACTAATTTTTCAAAGTACTTTATTGAGCTAGGTATTGTTGCAATAAAAATCTTTTACAAATTTTTAGTTCTTTAAAACTAATGTGTCATCTTAATGTTAATAGTTTTGTGGTATTATTTTAAACTGAAGGTAGATATTATTGTTTCATGTGATTAAGAGTAAAATTATTAATTATCATGAAAAATACATTAAAGTTCCTGTATTAAGACATAAGTTTATAAATTTGAAATATTAATCATAATCTACCTGTATGAAATAAATTAATTTAAAATAAATAATTTTACCATGATGAGAGTTAAACATTTATTCTTAAAAGTGTTACTAAATTTTAAATCTATCTAATTTAATATTTAAAATATTAAGTAGAGATTGGGGGAAGATGGTGGTCAGTTATGTAGCTCACTGTCACCACTCCTGGAGATCAGTGAGTAGGGGATATTTGGGGCCAAGTAGGGACCCTAAAATGGCTGTAGATTCCCAAGAAAGCTCAGAAAACTTCTCTGAAGTAGAAGCTGGCCTGAGCCTTATCGCCAACCCTCCCCACAAATGCTGCCATTTCTTTCCAGGAGGCATTCAGGGCACCCATTCCATGTCTTGCAAGTGGAGAGGTCTGCACTGCATTGGCACCTGTGCCAATTGCCATCCATTCCTTCCCATCGCTGGGTGCCTGTGGTCGCATGGGGACACTCCAAGGATCCACGCAGACCTGTATCCCCCTCTCGCCCCCACCCATGCCAGCTCTGCATTTCCAAAGATTATTGTCCCATGTGAGCAGCCCGTCAGCCCCTTCCTCACCCAGGAGGTCCACACACTCAGTTGCCATAAGGCAACCAGAGGCTTTTTGCCCCACTGCTGCCCACCTTAGTGCTCAGCACCAGCCAGGTCCCTCCATGCTAAGCTCCCAACCCCAACACCACATACATTCAGAGGTTTTCAAACAGCCACTATGCTAAAGACCCACAGGGTAACTGAGTTGATGCAAGTTTGGTGGATCCTGCTACAGCTGTGGAGTAGGGACCCAACATTTCAGAGCTAGCCTAATGCATGATTCCATCTCCCAGCTCATTTGCACCCTACCCTCTGTGCTCTGGGTCACAGGTGAATCTGCACACCTGTGGCAGGCCTCCCCTCCCCCAGGCCCACCTGTGGGAAGTGCCCCTAGCCAGGAGCATATCACCCAATCTGCAATCAATCCCCTAACCCATTCCCCTACACTCAAGTCAATACTTTCCAAAAGATGTGCAACATGCTAAGCTGCAAGCAGTTCCTGAGGAGACCTGAGGGAAGCTGTAGCACAAAGCATAGAAGAAGGCAAGAGGAGAACTGCAGCAGGACAAAGGGGAAACACAACCTCTCAAGGCAGTGGGATAAAGGCAGCCTACAGGAAATCCAACACCAGCCTCCCAAAGAAAGAGCCTATGACTCTGAGACACCCAGGGAAATGACACCTAGATTCAATAAACCAAACAAAAAACACCAAGCTGCTTCCACAGCATCAACAAAAAAAGAAGAAACCAAATCCAATGCAAGATGACCAGCTGGACCTAACAGCAGTCATAGAAAATGAGGATGCTCATCAAGAACAGAAATAAATCTTGAGAATGTTGTTAAGACATATATAGGATATGAAGCATTACAGAAGAAAGAAAAATTGATAAAGGACAATAGAGAAACACAAGAACTAAAGGGTGAGATAACAAATGTTAATAGTGAACTTTCCGACTTCACCTAGAGAATGGAAGAGGCAGAGAACTGCGCCAGTAACCTAAAGGAGTAGCAAGCAGAAATTAATAAACATGAGGAAAAGTCCAACAAGTCTAAAGAAGTTCAACAAGAAAATCTCAGAGATATGTCTGACGCTATGAAAAGTAACATTATTAGAATTATCGGTCTGCCAGAGGAAAGTGCACCAAGTAAACCAACATCCAAAATAGTGATGTAATGGTTGGGGGAAAACTTCCCTAGCTTAATGAATGAAAACCAGAAAACCATCCAAGAGGATGAAAGAATGTCAGCTAGACTGAACCCCGAAAAGAAAACATGAAGCATACAGTTGGTTAACTATACAATTACTAGGAAAAGGAGAAAATTATGTGAACAGCTAGGAAAAAATTGGTAATCACATATAAAGGCAAACAGATAAGAATATGCTCAGACCTATCAATGGAAACTATGAAGAAGAGGAGAGAGTGGAGAAGCATATTCCAAAAATTGCAGGAAAACCTTGCAAAACAAAGAATACTATATTGAGCTAAGTTATCTATCAAAATTGATGGAGAAGTGAGTGTCTTCCAAGACAAGAAACATCTCAAGGAATATTCTACAAGGAACCAAGCCTTATAAAAGATCCCCACTGACTTAGTGGGAGCAAAAGAACAACAATCACCAAGCACATAAAAAAGACCGCCATACAGAACAACTCTGAATAGAGACCATAAAAGGGAAAACAGCCCCCAAGATAACTCTGGCTCAGTGATGGAAAGAAGGTAAGAATGAACCACAAGCACACATGGACACAACCCATGGAGTTAGGAAAACACCCAATGCAAGAGTAATAAAATGACAACACAGAGTGCAGAGATAGTTGTAGTAACCTTGCATATTAATGGAATGAAACCAGGTTTTAAGAGACAGATTATAAACAGACTGGCTTAGAAAGCAAAACAACTTGATCTACTGCCTACAGGAGACACATTTTAAGATCAGAGAGAAAAATATGCTGAGAATCGAAGACTGGAAAAAAACATACTAGACAAACAACAATTCAAAAAAATCAGGTGTAGCAATCCTGCACCTGGATAAATCCAACACGGGGAAAAATTGACCTCAAAATGTAAACCATAAAAAGAGAAAAGGAAGGAGACTATGTAATGCTCAAGGGAATGATGGAAAAAGAACCACTAAGTATTCAAACTATCTATTCTCCTAATAAGCATCCAGCAGAATGTCAATCAAATGCTCCAAAAGATGAAAAAAGAAATCACAACTTCAACAATTGCATTACATGACTTCAATATACTGCTCTCTGAGAAAGATCACTGAGAAAGAAACTCAATAAGGAGGCTAAAGAGGAAAACACTTCAATTAGACAATTGGAGCTGAGAGATATCTATAGAGATCTTAATCTATATACAAAGAACTCACATTCTTTTCAAGCACACATGGCATACATTCAAAGATAGACCACATATTAGGGCATAAGTTGAATCTGCATAGGTTTAAGTTCATTTATATCATACAGACCTTTTGCAATGACCACTGTGACAAAAGACTGGAAATCAGCAAAAGGACGATAAACAAAAGGGTAAACAACTGGAGGATGAATAACACCCTATTGCAAAAGAAGAGTGTACTGGCCCAGATCAAAGACACAATTAGGAAATTTCTAGAAACTAATGAGAATGAGAATACAACACACTAAAACCTATGGGATACAGTGAAGGCAGTCATCAGAGGAAATTTCATAGCATTACCTGCACATATGAAAAGGAGGAAAGACTTATGACTGATGCACTGGAAAAAATCTACAGCAACTAGAGCAGAGTCAAGAAGATGATCCAACTAATAACAAAAGAAAAGAAATCATAAAAATTAGGTCTGAGATTCAGGAGGGAAAATAAGAAAACAGTTGAAAAAACTGATGCAGCTAAAAGCTGATTTATCAAAAGGATAATTTGAATTGACAAGCCTCTCATGAATTTGAAGAAACAAAGAACACATTTCAATAGCGAGGATGAAGGATGGAAGTGGGGATATTACAAGACCCTAGTGAAATCAAAGAATAATCACACAGTACTATGCAGGACTATGCTCCAATGAGTTCAACAATTTGGGAGACATGGACAAATTCTTGGAAAAGAATCCTTCCCTAGACTATCCCTGATGGCTTTCAAAAATCTCAAGAAACCCAGATCAATAGAAGAAATAGACAAGGTTATCAAGAGACTAGCAATAAAAAAATCCCCTGAACCAGATGGGTTTGCTGGAGAATTTTATGAAATATTTGGGAAAGAACTGACACCAATCCTACACTGATTGTTCCAAAACAAAGAAAAAGATGAAAAACTCCCAAATTCCTTCTTCAAAGCTAGTATTAACTCTGATACCTAAACCAGGCAGAGTCCACAAAAATTGAGAACTACAGATCAACTTACCTAATGAATATTTATGCAAAAATTCTTAACAATATATTATTCAACAGAATACAAAAGCATATAAAACAAATAATTCATTAAGACCAAGTAGGATTAATCCCAGAATGCAGAGATGGTTCACATTGACAAGAAAATATATATAAGAACCATATGATAATATCAAAAGATGCAGAAAAAGCATTTGACAACACCCAACACCAATTCCTGTTTAAAACACTTGAAAAGATAGGAATTGAAGGAAAGTTCCTAAGACAGTACAAGCTATATATGAAAAAACCAACAGCCAACGTGATAGACAATGGAGAAAAAGCTAGCACAATCCCAGTGAAAAGAGGGACCAGACAAGGATGTCCCTTGCCCCATTCTTATTTAAGATCTTACTGGAGCTTTTTTCTAATAACATAAGGCAAAGAAAAGATAACAAACGTATTCACCTGGGGAAGGAAGATGTGAAACTATCATGATTTGCAGATGATATAACCTTATATATGGAAAATCCCAAAAGTTATTCATGGGGAGTACCGGGAGCAATAGAGTAGTATGATAGAGTGGCAGGATATAGGATCAACAAGCAGAAGATTATCAGACTGCTTTATATATTGGATATGTCTACAAAAAAGGAGATTAAAGAGGTGGTTTCTTTCATAACAGCCAAGCAAATATTTAAATATCTAGGGACATACCTGACTAAAGGAACAAAAGATCTATATGAGGAAAGTTTCAGAACACTATTACAACAAACCAAGAGTGCTCTTGGCAAATGGAAGAATATCCCATACTTATGGAAGACTCAATATATTAAAGGTGTTGTTCTACCAAAGCCACTCTTTAAGTCTAATGCAATTCTGATGCAATTACCCTCATCTTTCATTAAAGAAATGTTAAAAATGGTTACTAACTTCATATGGAGAGGACAGAAGCCCAGAATTAGCAAAGAATTCTTTGAGAAGAAGGACATAGTGGGAGGATTTGCTTTGTCTGACTTTAACACATATTATATAGCCACAGCGGTCAAAACTGCATGTACTGGTATAATGATAGATACTCGGATCAATGGAAAAGAACTGAAAACCCAGAAATAAAAACATAACCATACAGACAATGGATCCTTGATAAGGACCCAGCCCAAAATATATCAAATGGGAAATAGATCTCCTCTTTAACAAGTGGTGCTGGAAAAAAAGGATATCTACCTGTTAAAAAATAAAGAAAGATCCTTACCTCAGTCCATGAACAAGAACAAACTCATGATGGATCACAGATCTTGAGGCAAAACCTCAAATTATTAGGGCCATCAATGAAGAAATTGGGAACAACCTGCAAACTTTGGCACAGGGAATACATAGACTATCAGAAATAGGGAAGGACACAAACACAGAGGAGTTTCACATTGACAGGTGGGATACACTGAAGATAAAACACCTGTATACATCAAAAGAATTCACCTTGAGAGTGATAAGAGGACCCACGCACTGGGAAAACATCTTTAGCAATGAAAAATCAGATAAAGGCTTCATTACTAAATTTTAAAATACCCTAATAGCTTCCCCCAAAGAATAAAACTAACTGCCTAGTGAGGAGGTAGACCTGAACAGAAGTTTCTCAGAGGCAGACATCCGTATGGACAATAAACGTATGAGCAATGTTCCCTATCATTATCCATAAGAGAAATGGACATCAAAACCACAATGAAATACCACCTAACACTCTCAAAAATAACCCAGTTTAAAAAAAAATCAGAAAGCAACAAATGTTGGAGGGGCTGTAGGAAGACAGGAACTCTCATCCACTGCAGGTGGACCTGTCGGTATGTATAGCCACTATGGAAATTGATTTGGCAATATCTAAAACAGATGGAAATTGAGTTGTCATACAACTCAGCAATCCCCCTACTGGGTATATACCCAGAAGAGGCAAGAAAGAAACCATGACCAGACATCTGTGCTCAAATATTCATCACAGCACAGTTCACAATTGCAAATTTCCATCAACTGATGAATGGATTAAAAAACTCTGATACATCCACACAATGGAGTAGCATGCATTGCTGAAAAGTAATGATGAATGCTAAAAGCATATCTCCCATCACATGGGAGGAACTGAAGGAAATTATGCTAATTGAGGTAAGCCAAGTGCAAAAAGAAAACTATAGCATTAGTCTGCTGAGGTAAGCTTAATAAAATGAAAAAGAGGGATAGGTGGGATAGGTACTGTATACAGAAATTCCTGGAGTAAGACCCAGATAGAATGGCAGGGGCCAGACCAAAATGTCAGGGCTACATATGGGAGCCACCTGAGCAGGGGAGAGGGAGATGGCGATGTGTAGTGGGGGAATGGGGCACTAACCTAGCCAAAGAGAGTATATTGTTGATATCTCTACAGGGAAAGGGGAACCAATCTTAAATATGAAGTTCCAGTTTGTCAATGCAGTATGACGGCATGGAGCAGAGAACCAGTGTGGCCGTATGAGTTCCCAGCCCCAATCCCAACTATGTGGATAGCTGCCCTCCTCCCAGGGAAGTTTGCATTCAAGGTCAGCACTGAGGCTGCAGTGCTGGGAGAGGGACACGTTTGACCAGAACACATGAGAGCAGAGGAAGAGGGAGGAAGAGAGAGTGGAGTGCATCCTAGCCTATTAAGCTTCAAGAAAGATCTCCCAACTCAGAACAGCCTTTCCACAGAGAGGACCATGTGGTCAGCCCCACTATGAAATGCAGTGGCTCGTGCTGCCCTAAGGCCCTATGGGAGCAACAGGGTAGGGAATGCACCCAGTCTGACCCCACCACACCAAGACAAGAGCGGGAAGCACAGCAGCAGGTGGAACAGAAAATGAAGTTCAGGTGGAAGTGCCAAGGATATATTTTGGGGCCAGGATGTGGTACCCCATCTGATTCAACCGGGATATACTCCTGGAGGTCAGCAATCAGACTTAGAACTACTTACAGATTCTTCTGTTATTACTATTATTGTTATTATTATTATTTTAATTATATTTTTTCCAGATTTTGTTTTTTGTTGTTCTCATACTTTTGGTTTCTTTTGTGGCTTCATCTTCGGAGATCCTCTATTTTTTTGTCTTTTTTTGGGTATATACCATTATCTTTGCATGTCTATCTAGATAAGATAGTGTGTCTAGTCTGGGTAGACTAGAGGAACAAATTTCATAGACATGCATATAAATATAAGGAAAAGGTTTATATACAAAAGGAATGTGACACTGAGAAGGCATCCCAGCCCAGTCCAGTTCAAAGTCCTAAGTCCAATATTAACCCATATGCCCGAAATCAGTCTATAAAGACTCCTTCTGACTCACGAAGTCACAGACCAGTGGGTGCAGAATCCCGGCACTGGCAGGGTTCTCCCCATGGCTCCTCGCTACCAGGGCTCAGGGTCCATCAACAGCATGCCACTCCAGATTCAGAGGTCTGCCTCCATCAGGGCAAAGCCATGTGGTCTCTCCACCGGCTCCTCCAACTTCTCGGAGGCTGCCATCTTGTCTTTTTGATGATTCATCGTCTCTGAGACTAACTCCCAACAAGTGGGGAAGATAGCTTCTCATCTTCATGAGGCAAATATTGCAAAATTTTCCAGAAGTCTCAGGAGAAAGTCATGCCCACATAGAGGCCTCATTGGCTACTCAATGACTATCTCCAGAATAACAGGCTAGACTCCACCCCCACATCTCAATCATAAAATTAACACAAGCACATGACTGCTACAGATAGGCTAGATGGACAATGTGGGGGAGGGAGAGAACAACAGGATGGATGGTTCTGGCAGATGTGGAAGATGGAGAGGTGATGGAAAGGAGATGGTGTTGACTATCCCAGGGACAAGGGAGCAACAAGTGGTCCAAAATCAAGGGCAAGGTGGGTGTATAAGGCCTGATAAGGATTGAACAAGAGTAATGCAACAGAGAGTAATCACTGAAACTTAAATGAAGGATGAGAATGATGTTGGGACACGAGGAAACTAACAGGAAATAAAGAAAAAAACTGGGAGGCAAAGAACACTTACAGAGGTCTAAATACAGGGATGGACATAGGAAAATATATTTAGATATAATGATGGAGAAATAGATCTAGGTGCATATACTTAAACAGTTAGTATTAAGACAGCAGATGGACATTGGACCTTGACTCCAGTACTTCCTTAATGCAAGAACACTTTGCTCTATTAAATTGGCATTCCTTGACGCTCACCTTTCCAATGCAATCACTGAAGACAAATGTGATGAAGAAAGCTGATGGTGCCCAGCTATCGAAGATATAGCAGCGGGGGTCTTAAATGCTTGAAAATAAACAAACAGTAATCTAGCTCAAAAGCAACAAAACCAATATGGAAAAAGCACACCAGCCTGTGTGACCACAGGGTATGTCAATGAAAGCAGTTATCAGGCATCAAGAACAAAATCATAATATTGCATGCCCACCTTTCTAATATGATTGCTGAAAGCAAAGGTGTGCATAAGCATTTGTGGTGAAGAAAGCTGCTGGTGCCCAGCTATCAAAAGATATAGTGTATGGGTTCTTAAAGGCTTGAAGGTAAACAAGCATCCATCTAGCTCATAAGTAACAAAGTCCACCTAGAAGAAGCACACCAGCCTGTGGGACCATCAGGTGTCAAATGGATCATGTATCAGGCATCAATGAGCTAAAAATTATATCACTGTAAATGAGGGAGGTCCAGATTGGGAACTCAAACTTCATCTGCATGCAAAGCCTCATCCTCTTATAGAAGGGACAGGGGGAGGAGACAAGTCAGTCAGCGTACAGTACATCAACGATGAAATATGCATCTTTCCTCTTGGTCTAAAATGTTCCCTCCAACCCACTATCATGATCTGAATTCTACCTTATATATCTGGTTGGACTAGTACAGATAGGAACCAGAAACATGGGGAATCCAGGACAGATGATTCCTTTAGGACCAATGGTGAAGTGGCAACACCTTGAAGATGGAGGGAGGGTGAAGCAGAAAGGGGGAACTGAGCACAGGGATCTAAGTACAACCTCCTCCCTGCGTTAGAGGCAATGGGGAAGTGGGTGAAGGTACACATCGGACAGTGTTTAACAAGACAAAATCACGATAGCTTATAAATTATCAAGGATTCATGGTGGGGGGGGTTCAGAGGTGGGGAAAGGAGGGGCCAGTACCAGGAGCTTAAGTGGACGGAAAATGTTTTGAGCATGATGATGGTATTAAAGGTACAAATGTGTTCTGCATACAATGGATGGATGGATGGATTACCCTTAGAGTTGTGTGAGCCCCCAATAAAATGATTTAAAAACAAAACATAGAAAACACAGCAAAATTCATTGTTCATATTATCTGAAAATTTCCAGGAAGGCAGACTGTACTAAAACATATTTTCAAATAAAATTGTACCAAAAATATCAACTAAAATTATTTTCAGTGCGCATTATAATGTAATATGTTATATACTATAGTGTGTTACCCAAATTATTTTGATTCTTGAATTTTGAAAATATTCTTGAACTTATTTAAAATATGCTAAAATCCTCAAGTTTTGTGGAATTTATATACAAATTAGGATGAAGAAAAAATGAAAATAGTGTTTCAGATATTCAAAATAAAAATGAAATTATGCAAATTTAGCATTACTTGCAAATAAAGCAAAGAAATAAAGAATTTAGCAATCTTCAGCCAATTATTAAGTTATTTCTCCTAATATTAAGAAAAAGGTTTAGAATAATATATACGCAAATATATTTAAATATATGAAAATATATTCTTTTTATTACAAATATATTATAATACGACCAAGGTTATTTAAATGGAAAAACCAAAAAGACAAATAAAATGAATAGCAAGCATATCTTTCCCTGATAGCAGAACAAAGCAAAGCAGTGAAGGTCTCTGAAACCATGGCTTTTATCAGACCTCTTCTCCTTCCAAGTGATTATTCAAACAAATACCACATTACAGACAGAAAAATTTTCTTACATCTGCCTGGCAACTCATCCTGGTCTTATTAAAAAGGAAAAGGTTTGCACAATGGGGGGAGAACAGGAGCATCATCTTGGATTATTAAAAGATAGTTAATAGTTTCTGACAGCTATTCTTATTTAAAATAATTTATCAAAATTTATCTTGAAAATATGGATTATTTTAGGAGTCAGTGGAACTTTTTCCTTCATTATTATTAACTAGAAAGAATATTTAGATTTATATATAACACCACTTTGAAGACATGGGTAATATAAAACATTGAAGGCACTTAATCACAAGTAAAATTAGGTAATCTGGCTCTGTGAAACCTGGAATTCTAACTTTGATTTCCCTCCAATGTTCTTCATTTCTGTATATAAATCAGTTTCTGACCTACATTATTTTCCTATCTTTCCCCTGGAGAACTTTTAAAAAATCATTTTCTTGTAGGAAGTTTTGCTGGCAATGAGTTCCCTTTATTTTTGTCGATTTCAGAGAGTCTTTATTTTTTCCTTCATTTTAAAAGATAGTTCAAGGTTCTAATGAGAAGCATGGCAGGATTTAGTCTCACATAATTTGAACCTATTGTCATGAGAGACCAATCCCTTTAAAAGTCAGCATTCTTGGTAAAATAGCTGGGAGGGAACAAGAAGACAATCAACAAGAGGGATAAATGAAGTGACTTCATCAATGGGTTCAAATAGGTGAGCACTTAGGAGAATGGCAGAGGACTGTGTAATGTCCTTTCTGTCGTATTCAGGGTGGTGATAAGTGAGAACCGGCTCAAGGCAACTAACCACAACTAACAGAGTCTAGCTTGGTGGTTTGGGTATTTGAACATAAAACATTTCTGTACAATTGCTTTTCTTTGCAAAGTTTCAGGCAAGATAAATTAGTATAATTCTTATCTTTCTTATTTTAGAGATTAAGTGGCATAAATGATTCTGTCTCTTTATCTTTTTGGTGTGTGGCAGTATGAGTATTACAGTATGAATACTATATTTGAAATGTTGCTTATTAAAAAAAAAAAAGAGCAACCATCTTGCTGTTTTCTGAGTTTCCTTGATCTTAAGTCTGGTATCTAGCATAAATTTTGTAAAGTTCTGAGCCATTATCACTAAAAAGTTATTTTCTTCCACATTGTGTTAGTCCAAGTAGACTTGAGAAACAAATTGATAGACACGCATATGGATATAAGGATAAAGTTTATATACAAAAGGAATGGAATATTGAGAAAGCATCCCAACCCAGTCCAGTTCAAAGTCATAAGTCCAATATTAGCCCATATGCCCGAAACCCATCTATGAAGTCTCCTTCCAACTCACAGTGTCACAGGTCAGTGGGTGCAGTATCCCAGCGCTGGCAGGGGTCTCCCCATGGTTCCCCGCTTCCAAGACTCAGAGTCCATCAACAGCACCCAGTGGTGGTAGAAGCATCTCAGTGCTGGCAGGGGTCTCCACGTGTCTTTTCCAGCTTCAGAAGTCTGGTTCCATCAGGGTAAGGCCTTGCGAATTCTCCTCCAGCTTCTCCAGCTCCTCAGACGCTGCCATTTTGTCTTGCCTGTAATTCGTCGTCTCTGAGAGAAACTCCCAATAACTGGGGAGATAGCTTCTCACTTTCACAAGGGAAATACTGTGAAATTTCCCAGAAATCTCAGGATAAAGTCATGCCCACACAGAGGCCTTATTGGCTATTAAATGGCTGTCTTCAGATTAGTAGGCTAGACTCCACCCCTACATGTCAATCATGAAATTTGCACACGCATGACCGCCACACGCATTTTCTCTTTTTTCTTGTAATGCCATTATAAATATATGTATTTTATGCCTTTTGATGCCCCACAATTCTTTGATACTGTTTTTCCATTCTTTTTGACTCTTTGCCTTTTATCCTGGTAAGTTTCTACTTACCTGTTTTCAAGTTCACTCCTTTTTGCTCTTGTGTTCATTCCATTGTCTATTCCACAGAATGAATTTTAAGTTTATTTTATAATTCTGATATTTCCTTTTGATACATTCTCTTTTGCTTTTCCATGCTACCTCTTTCTTATTAGTCATTAAAATTATTTTTATTAATGTTCTTATCTGATATGTTTGATGGATGTTAGATTGTTTCTCATAATTGTTTGTTTCTTCATATAGGGCTTTTCTTTGATTTGGGCATGCTTTGTATTTCTTTTATGAAAGCCAGATAAGTTGTATCATGTAATGGAAATTCAGGCAAATTGGTGCATAATGTAAAGCTTTATGCAGTAGAAGGGTTCAAATAACAACTTGTTTGCTGCCCTAACAACCATTTAAGTATTAACAAATCATATGCTACAAGATAGTCTATTATTTCCTATATTTAATACTTAAGTGTAAGCAATAAAATGGTACAAAAAACTAGATTATATAAAAAGAAAGTTTAAAAATATTTATGGAAGAAAATTAAATAATATCTAACCAAATAAAACCGTGACCTGTGATTTTCCATATTGCCTCTTTATTGATGTCCTTACTTGCCCTAGCCTTCACTTTTATAAGCAACCTTGGCTGTGTGATTCTCCTTAGCCATCTTTTCACTGTAAGAGTAGGTCCCATAACAATATGACAATTGTAATTGTGTTTGATATATTAGAAACTGACAACTTCTCTTCTCTAAATGTATTACGTTCCTCTTTGGAAAACCCCTTTCTGCTGATGCTGAACTTTCAGTAATTATGCAGATAATATTTTTAGCTCTTTGAATACTTCAGGAATTACCCAATTCACTCAAAATATTTTTCAGGGAATTTGGGGTGTGACACAAAGCAGAAACAAATGAGAGATTGTCACCCTGTGATTGTTTGTCACTTTTACTCTTTGCATTATTTGTTACCAGAAGTAACAAATGCAAGGTAATAAAAAATGTAATACTTCACCAAAAGTGTAATGGACTTTATGCAATGAATAATAAATATTATAAGAATAGTGTGTCTAAGTTTTTTATACCTATGAACAGAATGAACATAACTACAGAAGCTTAGAATATGCTGTTCTTCTGATAAGTGTTAAAAAAACTAAGTAATATAAATTTGTAAATTTCGCTTTGAGTGGCTACCCAGTCACCCACTTAGAGAGAAATGCCATTTTAACAACCAACAATTAGGTATGGGTTCTGCCAAACTGGTGAGAACTGGATGAATGCCACCGTTGGCTTTATGCCAACATAGGAAGTGCAAGAACTCTGTCGGAACATATCAAAATCTCTCAGACCAGATGAATTTCAACCACCAACCTAGGTATTAAAAGTCCAACACTTAACTTGCCTGATAGATCTTACAGGGCTCACTAGTTGGGCTCAAAAGTGAAGTGAATCTATGGTATATTAAAATCAATAAAGGTTATTCTGATCTGAAAAACAGTGATTAAATAAAATGAATGGGGTTTAAGAAATGCCTGAGACAACACAATATTTGCTGTTAGAATTTGAATTTGACAAAATGAGAGAATAGGCGAGAAGCTCAGAAAAGAGTTAAGTGAAAACACTACTAAGAATGGAGACAAATACAATTGACAACATCGCACTAGTATATTAAATATTTGATTTTTAAGCCAAAAAATTAACATTATCGGTCCTAATTTTTGAAGACCATCATAATAAAATGCCAAAGTTTGACTGGTTCTTAAAGTAAAAATATGTTGCTTCACACTTCTGAACAGCTAGAATCCATAATTAGGTGTCTGCTGTGCTAATATCATCTGAGGACTCTGAGGGAGAATCTGTCTGATGCCTCAGTCTTAGCTTTTGATGACTGTCAATGGACATTCATGTTACTTGCCTTGTGGATCACTGTAATCTGTTTTCATCTTCCCTGTGCATCTTATTACTATAGAATTTTGTGTCTCTTTTTCTCTCTTTAAAGGACATCACTTAAATTGCATTTAGATGGTCTAAGCCCCGGTGGCGTAGTGATTGTGCATGGGACTGAGGCCCACTTGGATGGAGGTTCAAATCCAGGAGCAAGCCTGGGCCTCCTACTCCCACCACTGGGGGCAGTGATGCCCCACCCAAAACAAACAAACAAACAAACAAACAAACCAAAAACCCAAAAAACAAACAAAATAATTGCATTTAGATCCAGCTTTCTTTAGTATATCTTTATGAAACTTAATGCATAATCTCTTCAAAGACCTTATTCTAAAATATTCAGGGTACTTAGCACCAAAATACCAGGGGTTAGACTCTAAAAATCTGTTGAAGGACACTGTGGGATATAATAAGACTTTTCCTCAGCTTTGTCTCCCCCAAAGATATGCCAAATATTTGAGTCTGTTTCCCAGCACATGGTGGGAGTTCAGATGCTTCAAAATATCCTCCCTGAAGGCAATAAGCCTTTGAAATTCTGTCTGATCCCACCATAGGTGGGGCTCACTCCCTTTTGTTAAAGACAATAGATAATTTACCATGAAATCTTAGGCTAGATCAAGTGTCCAACTCAAGGGCCATCAAGGTTAGGCCACCATCATAAATTTATGATCCACCCATTGTCATCTAGTCCTACAAGGTGTACATCCCTAGATCATCCCGCTCCCATTACTGTAGTACCTATAGTATAATCCCTTTCTGTGATGTATTTCTCTACCTATAATTAGGGGGCTTACACCCTCCCAAAATATATAAGCCTTGGTTAGTAATAAATGACTTTCTCTAGCTTCTGCAATTTCCACCTTCCACACCCTCACCTGAACCACCAACTGGGACTGAGGTGAGCATGCTACCATGAAATGTGTCTGACTCCTTTATATAATTCTCTCTTCTCTCTCTCTCTTATTCTGTAGGACTTTGCTATAATCTTTATTTATTATTTCTGTACAATTGTGCCTGCTGGGCCTGTGATGGTTTGTTAGGGACTAGTTCCCTGACAGGACAAAATCTAATTAATAACACAATCGAATGTGCCTCTCAATACACTATATGTAAAGGATATTCTTGAATATGTCTATCTTATTTCTGGTCATATTGGTGGTTACCAGGGTTGTTGAGAGGACTGGGCTGATGGTGACATGTATGGCTATATAAGGACAGTTTGAGAAACCTCTACAATGTAAATAATCTGTGTCTTAATGTCAATATCAGTATCCTGGGTGTGATCTTCTAACAAATTCTTATGATATTACCATTGGTACACAGGCTATCTCAGAATTATTTTTCTTATATTTTCATACATGTCTACAACTACTTAAAATAAAAGTATTTTTCTTTATATTTCTACTTTTAAACAAACCAAAGTATGTTAAAAGTTTAAGGAACATTTAGATAATAGCAATATCAATTGAATTATAATAACATGATACTGAAAGCTATGTCGCTGATATATCCAACACTATAGCAAGGTCACCCAAAGTGTGACAGTGTACATCTTTTAACAGTGTTTTCAAACTAGCAACAGACTACAGAGAAATAAAAGGTTGACCTCTTAAAAAGAATTAGCCATTGAAACCCTTATGCATATGATTGTCAGATACTGATAACTTCAAGACTATTAGCAGAGCATTATCAGAAAGAGTTCCATAAGATATCCACTAGGTCAGAAGGCACTCAAAAATAGGACTGATGAAGAGCTGCCATGTCAAAATAGTGTTGACTACAATGATATGGGAATAAAGACTTTGGGAACTTAGTTTGCTAATAGGGCATGACTCAAATTGAGAATAAGCAACTGCTAACATCTATCAGTAGTTGGAGTTTGGAGTGTATGAAATTAGGGAAATTGGAAGTTGTTAAAATTAATGAAACACATGGTGCTCAATATACTAGACATTAGTGAGCTGAAATGAACTGGGAATGATCACTTTGAATCAGGCGGGCATCTGACTCACTATACTTGAAATGACGCTCAAAAGGAATGGCATGACATTCATTGTCGAACAGGACATTTCAAGATGTATCTTGAAATATAATGCTGTCTGTATTGGAATAATGTCTACATAAAAAGAAACAGAGTCAATACAAATATTGCTCTAATGTGTATACCAACTAATAAAACTAGTGATGAAGAAATTGAAGAATTTTACCAACTTCTTCATTCTGAAAGTGATCAAACATGAAATCAAGATGATGGATAGTTATTGGTGATTGGAATGCAAAAGTTGGACACAAAGAGGAAGAATAGTTGTAAATTATGGCCTTGGTGATATAAATAAAGCTGAAGAGCACATGACTAAATTTTGCAAGAACATGGATTGCAAGATTCTTTTTTAACAAAAGGAAAGGAACTTATACATTTGAACTTCTCCTGATAAAACACATAAAAATCAAATTTGTGAGAAGAATGGATGAAGAAAGACAACATTAGCAGCTAAAACAACAGCAGGAGCCAAATGTTGAACACAATATCAATTGCTCTTCTATAAGTTCAAGATTAAAGGAAGCTTTATTAACAATCTGTAATATGCATATGACACAACTTGTTGAAAGAAGGTGGGGAGGAGTTTAGGAGCTTGCTGATGAAGACCAAGAATTATAGCCTTCGGTATATATTACCATTCGATGTAAAGAAAAGGAAAATCCACCCAACTAGACAAACATTACAACTAGATAGCATCATGCTAAATAAACAATTAAAATTATCAAGGATTTCATTTTGCTTAGGTCCACAATCAATTCTCTTGAAAAGAGCAAGCAAGAGTTCAAACAAAGTATTGCAGTGAATAAATAGGCTGTGCAAAACCATTTTTAAGTCTTCAAAAGCAAGGATATAACTTAAAGGATTAAAATGTGCCTGATCCAAGCAATGATATTTTGAATTGCCATATCTCAAACAAAATCCCAAACTCACTGCCATGGAATCCATTCCTACTCTTAGCAACCCGACATGACAGGATAGAGAACCTGTGTGGTTCTCCAAAACTGCAGCTCTTTAATGTAGTAAAAACTTCATCATTCTCCCACAGTGACTGGTGGATTGGAACTGCTGACCTGGTGGTTAGCATCCACTGCATAACCCCTAGGCTCTCAGGCTTCTCAATTGCCTCATATTCATGTGAAAGTTGCACTGTGTTGGAAATACTGCTAGATGACATCAAGAATATCATGTATGAAAGAATCAAAGCATCATCAAACAAGCAGAAATACAAGAAAAATCAAAGAGAATGTCAGAGGAGACGAAAAGTCATAAAATTGCTAATGCAAATGGAAGAAGTGATGAAACAGAAGACAACAACAGAAAATTTCAAAGGAAACCTTTAGAAGACAAAATAAAGTTATAATGAAATATACAAAGATCTAGGTTTTGAAAACTAAAAAGAGAGAACTTATTAATCATATCTTCAGCTGAATGCACTCACGACAAAATTTAAGCTTTAAGTTCTATAACTGAACTATTAACTGAACAAAATATTCAATAATACACAAAGCATCAAGAGACGATGAAAAGAACAAACACAATTACTGCTGCAAAAAGGACTCATGAACGTTCTACCCTTTCAAAAGGTAGCATATTCTCAATAATTATAGTGTTGAAAGAAGAAATCCAAGCTGCATGGAAGGGATTAGCCAAAAACAAGACTCTAGGACAAGCCGAGACACCAAACAAAATGTTTCAACATGTCCATGAAGAAGCCCGGGAAGTACTTGCTTGTCTATGCCAGAAAACAAGGAAGACAGCTGCTTGACCAACTGACTAGAAGAAATCCATATTTATACACATTTCAAGAAATATGACCAGGGGTTGAGTTCCAGTGGTGTAAGTGGTTGAGTGCGAGACTGTGGCCCGCGGGCTTGGCGATTCAAATCCAGTGGCAGCTCTCAGGAGCAGCGCGCAGGGTAGCTCCCACGACTACCAGAGGGCAGTGATGCCCCGATCAAAAAAGAAATATGACCCAAAAGAATTGCAAATTATGTTGACAATATCATGAATAGTGGACACAAACATAAAGATCATTCAATAATGTTTAGCATTATATTGATAGGCAGCTACCCGAAATTCAGGTCACATGCAGAAGAGGATTGGAACAAAGGATATCACTACTGGTGTCAAATAAATTTGAGCTGAAAGCAGAGAATAGGAGAAAAATGTTTACTTGTATTTTATTGGCTATGCAAAGTGATTGAACGTTGTGGTTCATACAAGCCTTAAGAAGAATGGCTATTACATAGCATTTCATTTTGCTCACGCAGAACCTGTACTAGAAATAAGAGACAGTTGGGTGAATAGAACAGCAATGTTTAAAATTAAGAGGGGTGCACATGAGGTGTATCCTCTCACCATATTTGTTCCAATTGTGTGCTGAGAAAATAATCAGAAAAGGTAGCTTACATGAAGAAGTATGCAGTTTTATTAGGATTGGAGTAAGGTTTCTTAACAACCTGTGACATGCAGATAACACAACTTTACCAGCACAAAGTGAGATGAGTTTGAAGCACTTGCTGATGTAGACCAAGGATTGCAGCCTTCACATTGATGAAAACTTAATTTATTTTTTGTAGTTTCATCATTCTTTTTTATTTTAAATTAATTTTACTAGGGGACTTGTCCAACTCTTATAATCCACACATACATCCATTGTGCCAACCACTTTTTACATTTGTTTCTCTCATAATTCTCAAAACATTTGCTTTCCACTTGAACTCTGATGCTGTAGTGATTATGCATTGGGCTGAGATTCACATGGTTGGCAGTTCAAAGCTTAATTTAATGGATTAAAACTGAGTAAAGAAAACTCAGACCCTCAAAACTAGACCAATAGAAAATATAATAATAAACTGAGAAGAAATAGAAGTTTTCAAGGATTTCACCTTGCTTAAATTTCTAATAAATGCTCATGGAAGCAGCAACACTGAATCAAGTATATCTGTTGTCCAATAACTTTTTAGAGGGTTGAAAAGCAAGGATTTTACTTAGAAGACAAAAGTGAGCAGAGTCCAAAACATATTAGTTTCTGTCACCTCATACATACATAAAAGATTGGTCATTGAATAAGGGATACTGAAGAAGAACCAATGCATTTGAATTATGGTACTGCTCAAGAATATTGAAGATAGCATGGACTGCCAGAAGAGCAAGAAACATAGCCAAAATGTTGCTTAGAAAGAAGGATGGTGAGGCATTGTAAATGCCATGTTCTTTGGACACATTGTCAGGAGAGACTAATCCCTCGAAAAGGACATCATTCTTGGTAAATCACAGGGGCAGCAAAACGAGAAAGTCCCTTTATGATATGTATTGACACAGAGATGGCAATAATGGGCTCAAGCATAAGAACAGTTATCAAAAATCTCACAGAACTTGACTGCTTCATTCTGTTATACCTAGATTCTCTTTAAGTTGATTCCAGTCTGGCAGTACTTAACAACGCCAAAATGAATCTCACGCCCACTTGTCTGTGAGTTTGTTTTCCTTTGGTGCTTTAATTTTGCTCTATTGTTGGTATATTGTTGTTATTTCAAATACCAACAAGGTTTTCTTCAGTGAACTGGTTTTCACCAGAGCTTCCAGACTAAGGCCAGACTACAAAGAAGAAATAACTTGTACACTTCTGGAGGTTATCCATAGGAAATATTATGAATAGTAGCAGAACATTATCAAACATTGTAAACTTCATGAATAGCACTGTCAGATATAGGGCCAGAAGATGAATTCCTCAGGTCACAAGACTCTTAAAATACAACTAAGTAATAACTGCTTTCTCAAAGTACAGTAGAAAAGAATTGTAAGAAGGAAAACCTTTGTAACCTTAGTTTGCTTATGATCACAACTCAAAATGAGAGTAAAGAACTATACACATCTATTAATAATTGTAACTTCAGCTACACAAAGTATGTTGTTGTTAGAGGCCGTGAACCTGTTTCTGACTCCTCATGGCGACCTTATGCACAACAGAACAAAATACTTCCAGGTCTTGTCCCATTCTCACAATTGGTCCTACCCCCCTTTGATAATTCCTTTTTCATATCATCTTAATGGCATTTTGCTTTTTTCATAAATTATGCTCTTGATGTTATCTCACAACCCATCACTCTTCTTATTATTAGGATTCAATGTGCCAAATTTTACTTGAAGTATTTTTGGAATTCAGGAGGGATAGGCTTATGGTCACATATTGACTCTTGTGAATTTGTTTTCATTTCCTTCAACTTTATCCTGAACTCCCATATGAGCAATTGATTGTCTTTTCCAGTAAGCCCTCACTTGTTTTTTACTGGTGACATTGAGCCTCTCCCTTTACTCCTCCCATCGATGTAGTCAATTTTATTTCTCTGTATTCCATCTGGTGAGGTCAATCTGTATTTTTTGTTGTTGAAAGAAGCTATGTACTATGAACAAATCATTGGTTTTGCAAAATTCTATCATGTGATCTCAGCTTCATTTCTATCACCAAGTCCATTATTTTCTCACTGTGATTCTTTCCTCTTTGTTTCCAAATTTTCATTCCAATCACTAATAATTGTGGGTGCATCTTGAGTGCATGTTTGATGAATTTTTTGACTAAAGAAAATTTTCAATTTCTTCGTCACTGGCATTTGTGGTTGGTGTGCAAATTTGATTGATACTTGAATTGATTAGATTTCCTCAGAGGCAGATTGATATAATCCTATTACAGGCAGCATTGCACTTCATGATTGATTTTACAGTATTCTTTCTGACAATGAATGCCACACAATTCCTCTTGATTTTTTTCTTCCCAGTCTATTAAACTATATGATTTCTGATTCCAAATGATTAATACCAAACCAGTTAAGCTCATTATTGCCTAAGATACAAACTATGGATCTAGAAAAATTAAAAATTAAATGATGAAGACCTCTTTAAATTGTTGAAGGACAAAAGTATTCGTTTCAGGACTATAGTGCACCTAATGGAAACCATGGCAGTTTTGGTTTATGCATGTTATTGACCCATATGCATAGGAACATTATACATTTAGTCAAGAATTAGATAAATGAATAATATATGCATTGAATTTTGGTGCTGGTGAAGATATCAACAGTACTGTATACTGTTAACAATACAGAGGACAAACAAATCTCCTTTGGGAGAAGTATGGTCAGAGTACTCCCTGGAAGAAAAGATGGTGAGCCTTTGTCTCATGTATTTTGGACATGTCATCAATGGAGACTGAAACGCAAAACAATAAACATCACAGTTAACAAGTTGATGCCTACTCATAATGACCCTGTCCCTGTCTTGAAACTGCATGCTTCTGGAGTATAAAGCCTTGTCTCTCTCCTATCAATAGAGGCAAGTATTTGGCAAAGTAGAAGGTAGAAAGTCCCTTTTATCTGCTGAGGTCAACCATCCATTTATTTTTGTCTAGAAAGTTGTCCTATAAATGTATATTTTCTAAAAAGTATTTGAAATTCTATAACATTGGCTACCAATATAATTACTAAGGTGCCTTGGGGGTGGTTTATAATGTTCCCCAATGAAAGGATCATGACATCTCTAAAATTAACCAAGGACATATATAAACCATAGATATGTGGATTTTAATCATAGCCCTATATTAGCACAATTATTTATTATACATGTCCCTACTCAATACTTGCCTTCAAGAACTCACTAAAGATATCAC
The DNA here is from genome assembly GCA_004026705.1 of Nesogale talazaci. Taxonomy (NCBI): domain Eukaryota; kingdom Metazoa; phylum Chordata; class Mammalia; order Afrosoricida; family Tenrecidae; genus Nesogale; species Nesogale talazaci. The sequence continues at coordinate 43,709 of PVJH01016525.1, forward strand.
ACCAAAGTGTGATGAGGAAATCATATGGTTTCTGGCCATCAGAAAGCACAGCACCTTGAGTCTGAAAGGTTTACCCTAAAACAAGCAGCCAGTTCAAGTGATGTAACAGCGAGGTCCACACAGAAGAAGCACACATGTCTGTGTAATAGAAAACTTATTAATGCGCATAAGACCAAACGATGGAATGTTATTAGAACTTAAATACTGAGCACCCAGTGAAAACATGAAGTCCATTTGAAGGGAACAACTTAAATAAAGCCACCCTCTGACCCTTGACCAAGAATTTGAATTCTCTTGTTATCAGAGAGAATGCATTAGAGAGAAAACTAACACATGTGTAGTTAGTTTAAAAGGTAACACCTGATTATTTGTCCTCATTTTAAATTTATTCTAGTTTTTATTACTCTCTACTATCTGATCTGTTTTTTCTATTTTATTTTTGCGTTTCAATGTATTTTTTTCTTTATATGAAGTCCAGAATATGCAAACCTATAGGAACAATAACTGACTAATCATTACTTGGAGTTATGGCAGAGGAGATTTGGGAAAAATGGAGAGCTAATAATAATGAGTAGAAGAAAGGATAAAATATTTTTAAATTGGGACCTGAGCCCCGGTGGCATAGTGGTTGAGTGCAGGACTGCGACCCACGGGCTTGACGGTTCAAATTCAACAGCAGCTCTCCAGGAACAAGGCTGGGTAGCTCCCACAACCACCAGAAGGCAATGATGCCTCCAAAAAAATATTCTAAAATTGATTGTGGTGGTATACTATTGAACTGTATGAATGTATGTCACTAAAACTGTCTAAAGATAAGAAACAATGAACATGTTGGCCTCAAATACAGGACCCACTTGTGCACAAGCATTAAAATGCCAAATTGAAAAAGAAACAATTTTAAAAGAAATATAGTATATCAAATTAAAAATTTAAATCCAGTTATTTCTTAAAGTATTTTCTTCATATTTTAGAATTTCATTATTAATTTATTTTATAACAATGATAGTATTATCATACAAGAATTCACATTAAAATGAAGAATATGCTGAATTAACTAAGCTAGTATAATTTCAGAATAATGTCATGCTTTCTGTCTCATCAAAATAATATAACTAAAAATAATGATAGTAATTAAATGGTATTTTTGTGTTTTACCATGTGGTTTATTTTAAAGTTTTACAAAATAGTCCCTTCTTTTTTAAACTTTGTATTTGTAACATTATACTATTTGTATTTCATACAGAAATTTTTGGCAAGAAAGATAATATTCCCAATTGTAAATTTCCCAACACTATTTAATTCTAGTTAGCATTATATTTTCTGGATTCACAGATTCACTAAATTACAATATCTCTGTTTTCCTACATAAGAGAATTCACTAGGGACTTTAATTCAGAGCAATAGTTGTCAGCCTTAGCTATTTGATATCTAAAGTGTAGATTGATTCCCCTCTTCAGGAATCATGTGATACCACAGTTTCAAATTACTTTCCTATCATTATTGCTCTTAATGCCAATAAAATAAACACTTCCTACTAATTAACAACTGCAATTTAATGAGCTTTAGAGTTAAAACCACCTGGTGTTTTTATAGTTTATTTACTGTAACCAACCTCACATATTTAGAAACCTTCAAAAAAGTTCATACCAATCTCTTATAGTTTATGGTTCTTCATCTGTAGTCTCAGTGAACATTATTTTTAAAAATACTATTCTAAAATGTAGTTTGGTTATAATTCACTACCATGTTAAAATAAAAACCTTAATCTAAGCTGAATTTTAAAGTAAATACTACTAAATCAAATAATCAAAATTGATCTTTTAAATTTGTATTTATTTTTCACTTTCAGATGTACTTAAGTCACTTTTATGGTTGAGCTGTGCCTTAGTTAAACAAATTGATTTACAGTGTTAATTTGATGGCTCTTTCTAGAAGTAGCAGATGCTAAAATTGTCCTGTCATATCCCTTTTAACTTTTCACTTTCTCTATACATTAGTCAGTCTTCTAAATGCCAGTACCTATATATCATTATTATGTAGGTCTTTCTCTAGCTACAACCATCTGACAGATTGCGATGTAGTCAGAAGTGCTAAGGGTTTAGCCAATAATTGATATAACTTTGTGGATAAGCATTCTGTTTCTCTTCCCATGAGGTAGCATCACAATGATTATTATTGATATCTAAGTTTAATTGCACTAATGAAGAAAAAAATTGCTGACCAATTCAGTATCAGTATATTGCTGAATATCAGAACAGTGGTGCCTGCTGGCTTTCTTTATTACCATTAACACAATGTAAAAACACAAAAAACATAACTTGAAATGTTCAAATTAGTCAAATTATTCAAGGGATAATTTGATAATTAGAAAACTTTTATGTAAAAACTGACTCCTTCTCTTACAATAGTCAGAAAGCCATCTGTGGTAGATAATCTAGCCAGAGATCTAATTAATAGTAACTCAGTTACTATAATTGCTGAATTTGTCTTGTTATTAGGAGCCCTAGCGTTGGTTTGACTTTGGTGACCCCATGTACAACGGAACAAAACACTGCCTGTTCCTGGGTCGCCCTAAAAATTGTGCTTATGTTTGAGTCCATTGTCCTGACATCATATCAATTAGTCTAGGTGATGGTCAGTTTTTGACTGCCTTTTACTTTACCATGCACAACAACCTTCTCTAGGGGCGGGAGTCTCCTGACAACATCCCAACTACATGACATGAAGTCTCACCATCCTTGTCTCTAAGAAACATTCTCGATGTACTTTTTTCAAGGACAGATTTTTCGGTTCTTTTGGCAGCACATCATACTTTCAACATTCTTCGATGGTACCATAATTCAAATACATTCTTCTTCTTCTTCTAAGGAGGTGATTGAAAACCCCGTGGGAAAGGTCAGGCAAATCTCGTTCTCAAAGTAACACCCTTGCTTGACAGTACTTTTACGAGATCTTGTGCAATGTGTATTTATAGCCAATACACGTTTCCACAATGCAGTCGAGTCCTAATAGGGAAAACCATGAGTAGATTGCAGTCATAATGCATAAGGATACATGAGTGGATGCACTTTTCCGATTTAGCCGAAACATCCAAAACACAAAACAGATTACCTGTTGCTAGATAACAATGATATTCATTTATGTAGACAGAAGTCTTAAACAGTTTGCTCTAGTAAAAACTGTAATGAATATGACACTTTTTCTATTAAACTATTAACTTCCCACAATTCTATAGATGCTGTTACAGAGAAAAAAAATAATATTACAACAGGCCAACAAGTGTGCACATCTTCTACTATTTACTGTAAATACAAAGCATTTTAATGTATTAATACACATAGAAGAAATATAGAGATTTTCCATTAAAAATAATTTTAAATAATCCTAGTACTGTAGCTACTGATATAATTATTATAAGGCTAAAAGTATAGTAACCTTTTTAGAATGGTTAGTATACTTCTTTATCAGTTTTACTTATTGATATAATCAGAATAAATAACAACTCAGTATGAAAAGTAGACATCGCTTTTGCAAATATTTGTATAATTACCATCTTATTCTGCAATTAAGGCCTTAATTTGTCAGGTCCCACCAACCCACCCATCCCCCCAAAAAGAACTGAACATCTCTGTCGTATTTATTTTGCAAGTTTTACTTTTTGCTGGAATTTCATTATGTTGCCATATTCTTGTAATATTTGATTTTTCATTAGAGATCATTACACAATTGGGAAATAATCATCTTAGACACAATATAAGCAGTGTTTTCTGAAATTTATTACAATATATTCTGTTTTAAAATTGTTATTTTTAAAGTGTGATAAATTAACACTTTTAAAGAAAATATTGAACACAACAAGTTGCAATTAAATTCGCTGGTGGGCTATTTAACTATAATTGAAATTATATAATATAATTTTTAAAAACCTTAACACTCTTCACTTATGATGAAATGGAAGTTTGATATATATTAAATCCTAAATTTGATCCCAGTACTATTTGATACCAGTAGTAAACTAATGCTTTTTCTTAAGGAAAATATAATACAGTTTTGGAAAGACTAATCAGCATCAAAAGCAGTGGGAAAATATAACATTAATCTCTATAAACAGATAAGAAAATAGAAAACAAAATAAATGAAATGTTTCTTTAATGTGTTGAAATGTTTGAGAAATTGTGCTCTTGTCAGATAATTTATGAAATAGCATTTGCAAAACCAAAATTGATCAAGAATAATTCAGAAAAAATATTGTTTTCACTGTACATTTTTAGTACATGAAATGCTTTGCATGACAGCTAACAAGCTTTTCTCTCAAGCATTACTACTTTTATCACATAATTCAAACAAGCATGTGATTTTCTGACAAATAAGAACAAGTTTAATCATATATTTCATATATTGAACCATTGAATAAAAATGACTGCTAGAGAATAAGAACAAAACCACTTTCCTTTACTAAAAGCTTACATTAAGTTGGAAAGTAGACTTGAAGCTGAGATACAGAGAAAGGTTTGGATCACATTCTGGAACTATAAGCAATCTCAGAAAGTAGACATTACTGTTTTTCATTCCAAAACTTCTCTTCATCCTAGAATTTCAACTGACAAATTTGATGAAAGTTATGAAAAAAATATTTTTCATCCTGCAATTTGAGTATGGACTAAGAGCATACTGAAGCAGATGCCAGATAGGAAGACTTTATAAAATTTGTTTAAATGTCAGAACAATGGTAGACTTCCAAAATACACACTTGGAACTTGACCTTAAGGGAAAATATCATTTCTTATATCAAAGATGAAAGTGAGTAAATATCAAACAGTCAAAATATATTTTAAATTCACATATGAAATTTTAACATACTCCCTATAAGTGACATTAGCTATGTGTGCTCATTAGTACTAGAAATCATGGTAAGTAGCTATTGTACAGGTTGGTGGAGGCATGTAAAATTCATACTTTTTGTTGCTCAGTGCCATTGAGAAGATTTCTATTTTCAGGTAGATCATGTGACAGAGACAAAACCAAACTCCTTGTCATTGATTTTAACTCAGTAGCTCTGTAGAACAGGGTAAACCTGTACCTTTGGGTTTGCAAGACATCACAATCTTTACAGAAGCCTAGAGCCTCATTGGTTGATTCAAACTTTTGGCTTCAACATTAGCAGTCCAATGCACCAGGGCTCCAAAGAGGAATTAATGATTTTAGGTGACAAGTTAGACCAGCCCTATACTCTTTCAAAGAAGAGGTTTGTGTGAATGAACACACACAAAAAAAAACATTAAAAATGTATCATGTAAAAATTACTAACTGAAATTCGGCCCTTAAGCCGAATTCTGGCTTTATTTCTTCCAAGACAGATTTGTATATATTTTTGGAAATACATGGTACTTTCAATATTGTTCATCAGTTCCACAATTCAAAAGCATCAATTATTCTTCTGTCTTTTCCTTTTTCAATGCCCAACTTTTATATGCAGATGAGTCAATACCAGGGTTTTGGGTCAAGTACACTGTAGTTTTCAAAATAGCATCCATGCTTTTGAGCACTTCAACAGGGTCTTCTGAAGCAGATTTACCTAATGCGAGGAATGCATGCTTTGATCTCTTGCCTGATGCTTCCTGAGCATTAATTGTGGAGCCAAGAAAGACAAAATTCTTGACAACTCTTATCTTTTCTCCATTTATCATGATGTCACTCATTGGTACAGTTGTAAGGATTGTGGTCTTCTTTACATTGAGTTTTAATCCTCATGAGGTGCTTTAAGATCTCCTCACTTTCAGAAAACAAAATTGTGTCATTTACATATTGAAGGTTGTTAGCAAACCTTCCACCAATCCCACTGCCACATTCTTCTTTACATAGTCCAGCTACTTTGAATTGTTGCTTACCATACAGATTGAATAAATATGATGGGCAGACACAACCCTGTTGCACAACTTTCCTGAGTTTAGTCCATATAACATTCCCTTGTTGTGCTTGCACAATTGCCTCTTAATCTATGTACAGGTTCAAAATGAGCACCACTAAGTGTTATTGAATTCTCATTCTTCTCAAAGCTACTTATAGTTTATTGTGATCCACACAGTTGAATATCTTGGCAGACACTATAAAACACAAGTAAACATTTCTGGCCTTCTCTTCTTTGAACCAAGTTCCATCTGATATAAGCAAAGATATCTCAAGTTTCATGTCTGCTTCCGAATCCCGTGTGAACCTTAGGCAGTTCTCTCTAAATGTAATTCTGCCACCATTTTTGCAGGATATTCAGCAAAATTTTACTTGCCTATGATAAGAATGATATTATTCTATAATTTGTTCATTCTGTTGGGACTTTTCTTTGAAATGGGTACAAATAGGAATCTCTTCCAGTCACTTGGCCAAGTAGCTATCTTCCCATTTTCCTTAGCTGATTAATTATCTTCAGTGTTTCATTAGCTTTCTTGTCTAGTGGTTTCCATGGAGCTTGAACTCATATCTTCAGTACCATTGGTTCTTGCTCATATGTTACTCCCAGAAACAGTGAAATGACACCTAGGTCTTTTAGTATAGTGACTG
>PVJH01016526.1:0-50309 GCA_004026705.1 Nesogale talazaci
GTTTCCCAAAGTGGATGATCCAGTCTTTGGGGACACTGGGGAGATTCAAAGTGGAGGGTGGGCAGCAAAGGCAGACACTTGCACTTGGATCGTGGTTGTAGTATGTATATATCATTTACAATTTTAATGTGTTTAATATTTTTCTCTGAAAAAGTGATATGCCAAAGAAGAGTCATTTTCATTCATCAATGAAGAGAGTCCATGAATCTTTAATGAGATTTTAGGGATCTGTTGGTTTCTGCACCTCTAGAAGCTTCAACTTTCTACTTATTTTAATTAAAATTGCCTATATTCCAGTGTTATCAATTATGATTATAAATCCAGCATCCCCTTCTCTTACTACAAAAACAAAACAAAGTATAGTCAAAACCAACTGAAATTATTCTAAATATGTTGTTATTGAATGCTATCAAGTCACTTGTACATCACAGCAACCATTGATCCTAAGTTTAAAACAATACCCTGACTTGCATCCTCACAATCTTTCTTGACCTTGAGCCATTGCTTCTTCTGCTGTGTCAATCAATCTGGTTGAGCATCTTCCTCTTTTCACTGAGTCTCTATTTTACTAAGAAGCAATGTGATGTGGTGGGCTAAAGTTTAGACTGCTGAGTTCTACTCTGTGGAAGAGATGTGTTTGTCTGCTCATAATAAAATTTATAGTATCAGAAGCATTAAGGAGAAATGGCACTCAGAATTGACTGTGTGACCGAGGGCTTGATTTGTTTTTCTACTTTATCAAATATAGTATCTTGATTATATATATATATGAGGTGGTACCAAAAACCTCTGCTGGGCAGAGATTCTGTAGTACACGTTTTCCCCTGTAAGTGAGCACCAGGCTACTCACTCTGAGTTAGTGCACCCAGTGGCATCAAATGGGAAGGTTCCCTCTGGCCACAGTGAATTTTTTCCTGAGAGCAGTTTCCCCCGAACCTCATTTTTTGTGATGGCTGATTTAAGAGCACATCATGTAGCTGTAAAATTTTGTTTCCTACTCAGGTAAAATGCCCCAAAATTATTGTGATGCTGAATACAGCTTACAGGGGCAGTGTTATGGGAAAAACTCCTACCTCGGAGTGGTTTTTCTCATTTCATAAAAAGGTGAAATGCTAATTGCTGATAAACATTCGGGATGTCCACCAACTTCATGAATGGATGAAAATGTCCTCCCATGGTGCATTTGGTGCATTCCACCAGCTCATACTTGTAATCAATCTTTCTATTTATACGTTTGAAAAAGATTGTGTAACTGTGTGGGACAAAAAAAGATGAGCTATGGTAAACAGGGGACTGGTTTTGCCAACACGACAATATGCCTACTCATGCAGCCACCTCACATTCCAGTTTTTGGCAAAAACAGCATGCTTCTCTTACTGCCTGCACCTTATTCACCTGACTTCCCTGTGCACAACTTCTTAGTGTTTCTGCAAATGAAGAGGGACATGAAAGGACAGCGATTTGATGATATAGAGGAGGTGACACAAAAACAAGGGCGATGCTATCAATCATCCAAGGAAATAATTTTGCTAAATGTTCCCAAGAATGGAATTGCAAAATCATTTATTAGAAAACTCTCCTTTCTCCAGTTCACTTAGAGTTGACACTGCTATACATCTTAGGTATGTTTATGTTTTGATTTTAAACTCAACTCTGATGCATTAAATTATTGATATATTTTATCAATACTCAATGAAATTACTGTGATTTTAAACTCTGCTGTGACATTTGAATTTTTAAGCATTCCAATGTTGTTCTTCTCAGGAATAATCTTAGCTATTCTTAGCATTTTTCTTCATTAAATTTTAGCCTGTCACTTTTGACAAATAGCCTAAAAGGATTCTTAAAATAGATATCAAATCTAAGATTTAAATAGAATTTGCACCTTAATAGTGTTGATTCCTGCATTATATTAACATGATATAATCTTTACATTTGAGGGTCTTCTATAACTTCTCTAACTATGATTTTTGCAGTCTATTTATGAATTTTTATCCAATGCACTAGACTTATATATTTGCTGTAATATTTAATATTTGAGGTGTATATTTTTGGTTTGTGAAAATAAAGCAGCATTTTACATTGATATTAAATGCATCTACTTTATTATGCTTACATATTAGATTGCAGATTTTCTGTGGTTCTAAAAAATTTTAACTATTTACAGGAATTTCTTATAATAGCTATCTGCATCTGAAGATGATTATTTTAATAATATTAAATATTTTTTTCCTAAAGCCCATTTGGACACAAAGTGCTATTCCCACCCCCAACAGCTCTATTCACACATAATTTATATACCATGTATTTGAATGGTTTAATCACACACAGTTATATCAAAGTGATTTGTACCATTAGACCCAAATCTATCCTATAGCATTCCCTCCCCCTATGGTTGAATCACCTTTGAGTTCCGCAGTCATGATCTGTTCTAGTGCTCCCTCCTCTCCTTTGTCTTCATATTTACTTACAAGATTCCCTTTCCCTCTCGTCATCCACTGCTCACCCCTGAATTCCCAATAGCACTTTCTCTCAGTAATCATCAAGATACATCGACTCCTCTTATGAGTCACATCTTGGAAACCCCACACAGAATGACGAAAAACAAATCACACTTCTTTGGTAAAGATTAGATATTGTTAGTATAAAGACAAAAATAGAAATGATGCATTAGTGGAAGAAGATCCACTAAATGGTCATGTACTTGATGGGAGTCTAGGGGTGGAGTCTAGCCTGTCAATCTGGAGATAGCCAATGAGCAGCCAATGAAGCTTCAGTGTGGGCATGGCTTTCTCCTGAGAATTCTGGGAAGTCTCATGGTATTTTCCAATTGAAGAAGAGAGACTTGACTGAGTCTCCGAGATGACAAACTACTGATAAAATGAGATGACAGCATGCTGATGGCTCCTGATTCCTGGAGAATGGAGGAGCCAGAGAAGAGGCCACATGGGCTTGTCCTGATAGAGCCAAATTTCTGGGGCCAGAGAAGCCATGTGAAGATTCCTTCCAGTGCTGAGATGCTTGGGAAGCCCTGCAAGCGCTGAAATGCTTTGACTGTCACCAGACACAACACTGTGCACTCACTCGCCTATGGTTGTCCTGGTGTCATTACATGTGCTATGTAAGTCAGTAGAAGACTTTATAGACTAGTATTGGACATATGGGCTAATATTGAACTTACGACTTTGGATTGGGCTGGGTTGGGATGCTTTTTTAATATTCCATTCCTCTTATTTATAAACTTTCCCTTTATCCATATACATGTTCATGAATTTGTTTCTCTAGTCTACCTGGACTAACACAATCCCCATCAATATTCAAAAAGATGGGGAAGACATTTCTTTCCTTGCTGCTGCTGGATTTGAACCACCGACCCAGTGGCCCTCAGTCACATAACAACCACCATGCCATCGGGGCCCAGCCCAAGGAAGACATTTCTGTCACAGAACAGCTAAGCGATGCTTGCATACAGTACCAATTCAGGTCGTGTCTCTCAGGAGATCAATGGGTCAAGTATCAAGTAAAAGTCAGCATAGTCAGTATCACAATGGTGTCTGCCTACCAGGAGGGATGCATGAGTCTTGGTTTGTCTATAAATATTTTGCAGATGCCTTTTGGGTACCCACTGTACTCAATGACTTTCTACAAATTGGGTGTTCTTAATTTTAGCTCTGATAATTTTCTCTTCACCATATTTTAATTTTGAAACTGTCATCTTTGGATCCCACAAGCTTGTGTGCTTCTCTGTGGACTTGGTTGATTCCTCACTTAGATGGCTGCTTGTTTAAAGACCCTGCACATTGTTGATATGGCTATTGATTGATTGATAGATAGGCACCACCTACTTTCTTCACCACATTTTGCTGTAGCACCCCTTATTTTCAGTGACCCTTTCACGAAGGTGAATATCAAGCAGGGCCATGTTGTAATAACTAATTGTTCTTAAGTAAGAAATAGGATTTGTTGAGAGCCCAAAACTTACTCTTGGGTCTATGCCTTTTTTTTCTCTGTAACTTGGGAATTGATGCATGCATCATATTGTTCCATAATTCTATCAAATCAAATATAATTGCACAAATCTTATAATCAGTTCCAAACATGCTTTTCCTTCCTGAGCTTCTTCATGTCATTTCTTTCTAAGCTCCCCAGCACCTCTATTTCAGCCGTCCCTATAATCTTTTGGTATGTCCTCTTTCATTATACGCTTAATGTTCCTGGGCTTCATTTACTGAAAAAAAAAAAAAACAGAAAAACAAATAACACCACTTCAAGAGGGTAATGTCTAATGTCAGCATATCTCTGAGACACACCCTTACATACACAAGTATAAGCAAAATATCACAGAATGGCTATCACAGGATCACCATGATAATATGTGTCTTAATATTCATCCAGGGTACTGGATCATGTAGCCAGGACTTGTTTGTCTGTCAACAGCACTTCACTCTTGATACAGTTGTCTACTGCTTCTTCAGACACTAGGTGTTTCTCTGGCTTAAATCCACCAGTTCCAAGTATGTCTGAGTTAGAGTCCAATTCACCCATGGGGTTTTCACATGTGATCTCACTGATGCAATCAGACTCTTGACCATTCCATGTGCCCCAAAGATGCAGGATTCAGTACCCCAGTGTTCTACAGCACCTGGTCTGGATTTCTGGGCGACCCCCAGGTGCCCTAAGTCAGTTCTGCCCACTCACCACATGCTACTAAATACCCTCCCTGCTGAAAATTTCTAAAAGAATCCTCAATACCCCTTCCCCTACCTGAAGGTCGGCCCACCTACCCCTCCTCTCAATAGACTTGCACCTTTATTCCCCCAAACTTCAGAATTCCCTATCTATAATTCCACGATGAACCTCTGATCCATTTTATGGGGGAAGGAATACCTTTCTAAATTTGATACAGAGAAAGAGAAGCCACAAAACTACTACAGGTAGTTTCTATTTATATTTTATCTATATTATTTATATCTTTACCCATTTGTTTTATCATTCTTACTGAAAATTCATCCATTCACTTATCTATCTTCTTTATGCATGTATTGTCACTTTACATATTTTCAACAACATTAGAAAGTGTTTTATGGCTCTTAATTCTGATTGTATAGCCTAAGATTATTTTCTTAGCACTTCATAGAACAATTACCAAAATGAAAATACACTTTCATTCTAACTCATAATGAAAGTGATTAGAAATTAAGAAAAGTTATCTGAAGTGGAGGCAAGTTTCCTTTTATACGTAGCTTCCATTCTGTTAGGGAACATTCAATAAAAAATCCACTGTCCAGTTCTATCACTCATTAATTCATATTGTCTTTTCCCATACAATGCACCCTTCTAGTTAGCCAAAAGTTTACCACAGTGTCATATTTCATAGAACTTAAAATATTCAAAGATCCCTCTTACATAAGTGTCCAAGTCATTTCCCAGTCATTGACTGGCAATTTTTTATTAAAGAAATAATATATGTGGTCCTTTTACAGCTCGTTTGGCTGTTTTTCTCAGCTAATTAGACACACTGGCCAATTTTCTGGGGAAAAAGCAGGTTCTGGTATCCTTCTTCCGTTAGCGAGTCTCCTTGCTGTGATGACGAGATTTCAAGAATGTTTTCTCACCCCTGTTCTGTACTAATGACCAACTGCACACATTGCCAAGGAGCATCTTAGCATGAGGGGGCCAGCCAATGCTGAAATACGTATCATGGAACAGTAACGAGGCTGTGCGTAGTTGATAAGTGGGGTTTGGTGGATGAAAAATCAGAAGCGTGACTCTGGTTTTTCATAGAGAGCATACCACTAGTCGTAATTTGGTTACATGAGATGAATTCAATAGCACTCTGTGAGGATGCCTGGCAGCTTGGTGGTTAAAACAATTGACTGCTAACTGACAGGCCACTCATTCAAACCAACCAGCCAGTCTTCAGGGAAAGGTGTGGATGTCTGGGTTCCAGCCTAGGAAGTCCTATAAGGTGTTTTTTTTTTTTCTGATAGTGATGCTGTTTATCAAAATGGACACAACAAAAACAGTTCTGCATTTTGCCTTTTAATGTTTCCTTTAAGAATGTGTGCAATCACATTTAATGGTATGGATCCTTTGTCTCCTGTGCTGCTGTTACTGTCTTTAGGCACACACAACTTTAAACATGGGTCTGGGAACACCAGAGCAAGAAAATACAAGGAAAAATTTTTGATCTCTCAAAATTATCAAGATGCTCCTTCTTGATGCTGGGGACCTCTCCCGGGGCATCTTTGCCTGTCTTCTTCCCATGTCCCCCCTAGGGAAAGACCTGTGCAGGCCCTTTCTTCAGGTATGCCTTCACACATGTGTAAATAAGACTGGTTTCATTTACTCATCCTTAGCTTCATTGGAGGGGGCCTCACATATAGTATTTTCTTGCTGGTTTTTATAAACAGATAGCATGAACTGAGTAAATTAATTTAAAGAAACACATGTAGGTGCTTTAGTTTTAGAGAGCAATTGTGCCCTACTCCCTTCCATTCAATTGACCCATTATAAACTAAGAAAAGCCTGGGGGAAAGTAAGTTTTATTCTTCCGGAAGCCCCAATTGGAGGCACCCTCTGGGTTTCTGACCCAGGTACAATATCATTCTTCTTCCAGCTGTGCACTGGTTGAGTTCTTTGGGGAATTGTGTCGATGGTGGTGCTTAAGTGCTTCCTTCTCCTGTTGACATTGAGAGAGATTTTTTTTTATTACTTTTGTGTTTACAGTAGGTTCAAGGGTGAATGTTTTCTTTAACCTACTGGTGCATGCCCTGAACACACCTGTGCTCACAGACTTCATAAACCAAAATGTCTAGCTCTAGGGATCTAAGTCTTCACCCTTAGCATTCCAATTCCTTCTCAGATCGAAACTGGACTTTATATATTTGAATTACTTTAACCCTTTACCTTTCCATATTACTTCCAGAACAAAGAGAATGAAAGTAGGGATCGTTGACCAGTCATCTTGTGCTCATCAAGTGGATATTTTTTTTAAAGAGACCATTTGCTATAATCATAAACCAGAGCAAGGGAAGACAAAGGTAAAGGCATATAGTCCAGATGGAGACCATTGGCACAGACTCAGGTGGGTTAGAGTAGGAATGGAACCATGACTGAAATACACACATTGTGGTAGACAGAGGAGCTTACAAGATTACTCTGGGTCTTCTTCAAGGCAATCAGGACATGAATCAAGTGGATAATTTCCATCCAGAATGTATCCAGACATGGGGAGACTGCCCTTGCCAGGGCTTATCAGTTGGATGAAGAAAATAACCTTTTCATTACATTCTATCTAGCACAAACTTATTCATATACCTGGCAGGCACACAGAGTGGATTCATGGAAGGCTTGCTCCACGTGGAAACTCTGCATATGGATGTTGATCTTTCATCCATAGCTTTCTACGGAGATTGTGTGTCAGAATTTAAGCTCAAATATATTCACTCCTATGATCATGGATTTTATTATTGACACTCCTTGGATAGCAAAAGTTGGTGTGATTCTTCCAGGTGGGCTTGGATGACACTTGACTTCGATGTATGCTTATTTTAAGACAAGTGTTTAATATCCCATCTGCTACTCATTCTGCTATCTGGATTCTGGTTATTTCTCTGACCTTTGCTAGAGTACCCATTCCAGCAATGATCCCTTCATAAGGATGAATACTAAGCAGGGTCCCATTATAAGATGCTTTTAGATGAGGGTTTAATTTTAAGTAGGAACTCAACATAAATTCATACATTTATGATATATATACATATATACCCCTGTTCTAATGTAGTGGAAGCATTATCAAGTTCCTGAGAAAGAAGTAGCCTCCATGGGGCCTTTAGCAATTCATATCACTAATCTAGTCAATGGTATAGAATTCAAAATACTACTGAGGATAATTGAGATAGTCATATAAATTATATAAGACTATAATGCATAGAATGTTCATCTATATAGATTAAAAAACATAAGTGACTGAAACTTATTAAAGACAACAGTGGGGCTGAGCCCTGGTGGCGTAGTGGTTGTGCGCAGGACTGCAGCCCACTGGGACGGAGGTTCAATTCCAGCAGTGGGGCTGGGCCTCCTACTCCCACCACCAGAGAGCAGTGATGCCAAAAAGAAAAAAAGACAACAATGAAGATCACTGGATTAATGTCTCCTTAGGGGTATAGTGAGAGAAGGGGTGTTGGTGAAGAATGAGGAGCTGATAATGATGAGCACAAGAATGCAGAAATGTTCTAAAGCTGATGTGGTGCAACTCTTCTTACATGATTGAACCATTGAATGATTGAATGACATGTGAATTATATGCCAATAAAACATAAAAAAAATAAAATAGGGTTAAACACAAGTCACAGTTATCTTCATTCTCTAAGGCAGAACTACATCTGCAGAATTAAGGCATGTCACAAAAAAACCAACAGCACCTGAAAGTACGTTTATTTGGCTCATTTTAAAATGAAGGCAGGTATAGATTCTGAAAATATTAGCATGTCCTTGAAGAGAGTGAGACCAATCTCCCATGCACCCATTCTGCCCCATTCTGGCAGAAGATAGTCTTGCTCCAGCTTTCTTAAATCAGTTGCTTGATCTGCATGGATAATGCTCAGACTTTACAGACACTCTTGGGTGCACAGCCAAAGATCTTCCATCTTGGTTTTCAGTCCTTGTTACCCTAGGGGAAGGAGCATCTTTGGTTGTGGTGGTTGTTGTTGATAGGTGTTAGTGAGTGGGTATTGACCCATAGTGACCCTGTGCACAACAGACAGAAACACTGCACAGACAGACCTGACTCAACCTCATGACTGTTTGTATGTCTCAGCTCATTGAAGCAGCTGCTGTGTTAATCTGTCTAAGTCTCTAAGGCCTTTCCTGACACACATCAACATGGTTAACTCTCCTCCAAGACTTCATTGCCGTTTCACTCACATTTTCAGTGCCCTTTGACCTGAGGGGCCCATCGTCTGGCAGTATCTTCAACAGTGTCGGCTTCATTTGTTCAGGTTTTCCATATTTGGCAGAGCTTGGAAGTTCTGCATAATATTTTTAGTAGTTTCTTCCTCCAAATTGGGATCTGAGTCCTTCTCCATTGACTTCTGTTTGACTGGAATCATAACCAGGAAGCCAATTCACTTGGAATGACCCTGCTGGCATTTGAAATAGCAGTGGCATAGCTTCCAGTATCACAGCAAAACATAAGCCACTATACTGCGACAAACTGTCAGACAAGTGGTAGGAAAGTATCACTCTTGTGCTGCTTCATCTTCCCTATCAGCAATACATGTCTCGTGCTAAGCATCTCTTTGGAAGATGCTCTTGGAAATACTGCCTCCCCTTGAAAAGTCGATTTTGTGGGCTGTTTTTTTTTTCCCAGTTATCCAGTTTTCCAACATTTTCTGTCATCCAGACCTGATCAGTAAGTATGACCTTCCAAACCAAATTCATTGTTCTCAAGTCATTGGTGACGCCTAGGGACCTGCTGTCCGTTTTGAGACTGGCTGTCTAAGGGAGTTAAAAGTCCAGTCTTTCATCCATGGAGCTTATGGTAGTTTCGAACTGTTCATCATGGGGATCAAAGCCCAAGGGTAACCAATATATCACCAAGGCTCCTTATGACCTGATGATTACTTCATGTCCCTCAGAAGGGGCAGGGGCAGTAAATATCCTCAGTTAGGGACTAACAAGTTTTTCATTGTTATTGAATGAGCTTGAATGCGGAGCCCTAAAAGGCAAGTTTTGAGATGAGTTCTCCGGGTTTATCCTTTTAACTTTATTGAACTTATGAACAAGTTCGGTAACAAGTCATTGGTCTGTGCCGATGAATAAGTCATTTGTGTATATTCTATTTGTGTAAATTAATGGTGTCATATGAAGAGTCAGTTCATAAGATTTCTAGGAAATGTTCTCAGGCAAATTTTAACATGTCTTTCTGTTGCTCAGCCACCAACTTCTTTTATCCTAGGGCATGGAGAGCAGAAATCAATAGGGCTTGTAAATGAAGAATGTACTTTCTGTATGTCTGACCAGCTTCCTTTTTCCGACACTCTTGTGAGGGGTCTGAGTTAATTGAAGAGAACTTATTGCTTAGCCTTTGGACCGTGTCCATGGCCATGAGAGATGGCCTTTAGTTCAAGTTGCAGTTGTCAGGAAGTCTTATGGATAGCAACACTCCTCAATACCTGGAATATTGCTTCCTCTGAGGATGATGTATTCTGCTGTTACTTGCTCTTTGTGATTGGCAAAATCAAGTCTTGCCTCCCTAGAATATGACAGTGAGTCAGTGCATTCAAATATCCTTGTGGAATTATGATAAACACACATGGGAATTCAATCCACCAGAATGTCATAGGGTTCTGACTGGTTTCCATAACTACCTTTGAAAATAAGGTATTAGATCAGTCTATATAAGTCACCTTTGGTCAGCTGCATGTCCAGTATATTCTTTCTTGCATCGGGTCACCTGAAGCAACTTTTGGAAATACCATGCTTAAAACTTGACAGTTTAAGTACTGTGTTATGATCAGATCATCTATGAGTCTTATAAGCCACCTAGTCAGGAGCACATTTGACAATAAAAAAAATCTTCTGTCATGTGTTTCCATAATCTTGAGAGTGAACTCATGATATTCTTCATATTCTGCATTGATTAATATTCACTGCAGGGGAGGATCTGGGCAAGTCAACATTTCCCTTAATCAAGGTAATTAAAACTGGAGAAATATTAACTTAGTTGATATTTTCAGTAAAAGTTCTTATGAAGAGTGGGGCCACAAAAGTTGATTTTGAGGTAATATAGTTTATTCATGTCTTAGCTCTAATATTCTCTTAAGTGAATTCCTTAGGTTGCCTTTTAACAAAATCATTTATTAATCTTCAAAATACTGAGATGGGGAGAGTTTCTAGAAAAAAGTAAGTACAGGACAAGGTTGCATGCCTATGATGAATGTTTTTTCTTTATTTCTTTTAACTTATTTATATGCAATGAAAAGCAAAAATACTCTACATGTTTTATGTAAAAAATATTTTTATATGAGAGCAAAAGCATTTGTCAATTTTCTTATATGAACTGTGAATATACTGAAATGACTGGATGAATGCCCATATGAACAAATCAAATATATTTTGTGTTGAAACATTCAGGCTTCTATATTTGTAAATTGTCTTTTTTCTGCTTGAATTCAGGTGAACTTTAAAATGTGAAATCAATTCCAGAATTAGAAAACTTCAATGAAGTGAAAAGGCTATATTATTATTTTCTACTGACTGACTCTTAATCACTTCTGTTTGCCTCCTTCTTCCCATTATGATGCTGTTAAAAGAGAGAAGTTAGTGATTTGATAATGACAGGTAGCAGTATGAAGCTGCTTTTGACTTGAAAGCTTAAAGCATAATCATGGGAGACCACACAGGAATAAATGACTAAGAGTAACAATTTTCTTCACTTCAGAGAAAAGCAGCATCTTTGATAATTTACTCATTCCTGCAAAGATAAGGAGAAAATTATTTCATTAATTAGGTTGAATTTTAGAGGAAGCCTTTTATTTACTTAGGATATTCTTTTTATATATGTCCTTTAATATCAATGCAACAGTGGACCTTTTGTATTAGGTCAATTTATTGAAATACATAAAAATTATGATAAATAATTTTATTGTCCAGGATATAGCTTAAAATAAGACTTTATGATATCTAGATAAGTACCCTGATGGTTGCTATGATTCTGTTTCCAATGTCCGAGAGGGCCATGTTCTGGCACAACTCATTAAGAGCCTTCTCAGAAAGGGTCTTTGAATATCCGACATTCTTCTTTTCTTAGAAAATAACTCTAATTCTTTTATACAAATATATGAAGGGACTTCAAAAATTCATGGGAACTCTCCATTATATTTCCATTTATTTTTAAAATTAATCCTTTTTTTCTTTATTGCTGGAGAGAGCACCAAACAAGAAATTCAGAGACTTGTATGGTTTTCTTAATATGAACAGATAAACAGAGACAATAGAATAATATGGAAAAACAGATGGTCCAAAGAGTGATTTGGTAGATCATACAAAAGTATTTAAAGAATTAACTCACCTCATTTGGGTATTGAAAGCAAATTTTATATGTGTCCAGCAAGACTGGAAAACAAACTGACTGGAAAACAGGAATATGATATTCAATTCATCTCAGGAAATTTGAGATTTGCTCTAAGGCTTGCAATTACATGAGACACATCGACAGCATCAAAGATATTCTCATCTCCTTAAAGGCAGGAGTAAAATGTTTGAAAAAAAAAAAAAAGCTCCAAAGTAATACTGAAAATGAGCATGTGGCTAATAAACTGTGTTCCAAAGTTCAGCCAACTTATCACCAAAGATTAACTTTGACAATGAGTAAACTTGTACAGTTGACTTTGAGTTAAGAGGTGTGTAGTTATTTGGAGCAAGCTTATAATGCATATTTTTAAGGTGATACCTGAGTTACATAGTTTAAGAAAATAGAAAATCTTCATAGTCCTTGAGCTGTCGAGCTACATATCTGCACAAAGAGATTAAGGGCTGGCCCAAAACTTATGAGTTTCTTTAGGAATAAAGTTTGAAAAAAGGAAAATATAGCTACAATGTGTGAATTGGTTATCTGGGACAGCTGAGGACATTGCAGTGTAGAGATGCCAGTGAATCTAAAAATGGCACAAAGGGCTGGTGGGGTCCAAACACAAGAAGGCAATCAAAATGGGGGGCCTGTGCAGTCACAATTAGCAAAGTTCCCACATGATGAGTTCAGAGAGAGACAATATCATGGGAAATATATAGAAAGATACAGATAAAGAAATTAATGGGACAAATACCAGTGTTTAAAATTTGAAATTCTGACCCACTGCTAGCCATTTCCAGCATCTGTTTGATGTATTTACAATATATTACATAAATTAAATGCAATCACTTAATGGACCATAGACTACTCTATCAACAACCCCCCCAATTTAAACAAAAATAGAGCCATTATGATCACTCAGAAACTTCAAAAATTATGTAAGTCAGTATTCAACTTTATATAACCTGGAAAGATTCATATTTAATAGAGGCAGAATAAACGGATGATCATTTATTTCTTTTAGTATGGCCAAATGGCATATATATTATTTAGTTGTGAGAAGTGAAAAATGAATAACATTATTCCAAGTCTCTCAGAAATAGAAAACTGACACCTCAATATTTATGGTATTTATTAAAGGTTAAATAAACTTATTATTGAACAATCAAAGCTAATTATTTTTCATATTTTTGAATTGTTCACTGCATTATGCGATATTTCCTCCACAAACATCAGTTTCATGAGATTCATTGCTTGTGTTCAGAAAAAAATCTTAAATAAAGTCATTCTACCTAGACCATCAGTCTACTTTCCTCTGTTTAGTAGGCTTGATATAAATTAGTTAATCAGATTAGAAGGGAGGTTGGCCAGTACAAAAATAAAAGATAATTTTAATATAAACGTTGAACTTCCAGGTCTGCCTCAGAAGCATGGCATTTTTCAAGTTGATACATCCCAAACCAACATTAGGGAGGGTGTCCAGATTAAAATCCTGAGGAGCCACTATGAGAAAATAGAGAGGTCAAAGTTTCAAATATAGTCTTCTTGATGACAAGAGGTTATTATTAAAAATGTCTCTTGAAATTTCAGATATTTTATTCACTCAGCTTATAGATTTATCACTAATGTGCTTTTCAAAATCCTGGTTGTCAGTGTCTGCACAAACTTAGAGAAAAGAGAAACTTTTTTCTTTCTCCAGTGTAAAAAATAAAGAGATGGTAGAAAATAACACTTTTACACTCAAGGAATCACAAACAGCCAGTGGTGTCCCGGCCATGTCCAATTGTACATTTCCCTGATAGTGCCCACAATGTTAAAAACTAGAAGATCATAAAACACGTTAAAGCATTAAGGTGGTACCACATTTGACTTGATGTAATATGTTTTCCTCACTCACATTGTGGGCAAGCATTTTTAATGTTAAAAACTCCTTAATGGATATAATGTGTGATAGGAATATGTCATTTTCAGAATTTCAATCCCAGCATTCTACTAACTTGAGCCATTTCTTACTCAAGGCTGGCTGACATCGTGCCGGAAGGGAATGCTAACACATGCAATGAACTCTAAACATCAACGTCTCCAATATTATAATCTAATACACTCCCATTTTTCTTAGTATGCCTTGTCAAATGTATTAAACTCTTACAGGAGATACATGTCAAGCCCCAATGTGTCTGGTTTCTAGTCAACATCACATTGTGTTTCTTTACTATCCTTGTAAACATCATCATAGATGGGACATATGTTTCTGTATTTTGAGAAAATTTAGAAAGTTTACCATGAAGCTTAAGTGATTGACTTAGTTTTCCTGAGTAGAGAAATATTCACAATTGTTTTAATGCATGATCAGTTGATGAAATATTGTAAGGTGAACATGAATTCTTTGAAATGATTGGTTTGGTGATCACCTAATCTGGTGTCGATTTGAGGATTGGAAGTGTGGGGGTGGAATCTGGCTTGTCCATCTGGAGATAGTCAATAGGACCTATGTGTGGTCATGGTCTTCTCCTGAGAATTCTGGAAAATCCACTACATCCTACTTGGGCGCAGAGGCACTATCTCTTTCAGTTCACCCTCCTAGAGACACTCAAGTGACAAGGTGGTCTCCCTGGGAGACCTCCCTGAATAGAAGCCACATGGACCTACCCTGATGCGGCCGGAAACCTGGACTCCAGCCAATGCTGGGATGCTTCCATCACCACCACCACTGAGGACTTTCTACCCACTGACTTGTGGTTGTTCTGCATTTGCATGTGTTTCATGAGTCTGAGGAGGAGTTGTGGATCAGTGTCAGATATGTGGGCTAGTAAAAGGCTTGTGACCTGCAGCTGGACTGGGATGGGATGTTTTCTTGGGGTACAATTGTCCTTTATATAGGGTTCCCTCTTGTATACATATACATGTCTAAGGGTTTATTTCTCTAGTCTACCTGGGCTAACACAATTGACCTGGTAGCAAGATGGGAAGAAATTCTATTCTCTCCAAAACTGCGTTGGCAAAAGAATTGCCTTACAAGACATTGTGTCTTACACACTGGGTGATGGATTTGACTTGGGCTGTAGTAAAACATAAATAATGTGAAATGGTTCTACTCAGAGAATGAATCTGAAGTCCTGAGAAAGTATCATTCACGAGTGACATGGGTAACTCTGGAAGACCATAATATGGCTCCTCATCTTTGGAATTAGAAAAAGAGCTGCTAAAAAATTCACTCCTACATGTT
This sequence comes from Nesogale talazaci, assembly GCA_004026705.1. Lineage (NCBI taxonomy): Eukaryota > Metazoa > Chordata > Mammalia > Afrosoricida > Tenrecidae > Nesogale > Nesogale talazaci. The sequence goes on from PVJH01016526.1 coordinate 15,303, forward strand.
TTATAATATGTGAATCTCTAGTTACAGAATTGTCTGTGTCATTGGAAGACATACTGATATTGATGCATTTTCTACTCAAAGATACCCCTAAAATCACCAACAAAAGTTAACAGGCTAATTAATTTAATTTTTTTAGTTTTTATACAATATTTGGTGTTTGTCAAAGGACTCTAAGTTCAAGTACTCCTAAGAAATAAGATAAAAAACAGCTACAAGAGGAAACAAAAGCAAAAATAGATCTAAGAATAGTTATGTATACTTAAATTATCAGCATGGTTAGGTTCCAAAGACAGGCCATGTGAAAATCAGAATTATGCAAAAATGAAAGATTATATCATCATATAATTGCCAAATTATGTCATTATATCACTGCTAAATTGCATCATGCCATAACTGCAAAACACTGAAAATCGGACCCGGACAAGTTAACACATGATCTAAACCATCACAAGTGAATGTTACTCTGGCCTTATGTATTCTGTACTACTGTCGTCTATACAAGATTTCATAGAACAAAACAGTCAGTAAGTGAGTAGATGTAATTCACAAACAAGTGGATTTATTATTGTTGTTTTTCATTTTTAAAGAATGACACCAATGCATGCTTATGAAATTCTTCATTGGCACGTGTAAAATCTGTTGAAATATCTTGAACTGTGAAGTGCTTTAGAAAATGAATGAGCGCCTAATCTTCCCTCACCTGGTCATGCAGGCAGGAGCCCCCTCCTGAGAGGGGCTGCTGAGCAGCTACAGCTACCAAGAAGTAGTGCTGGTAAGGAGGGAGTGGGCAGGTTCATGCCTCATTCTGTTGTGCAAAGGGACAGTGTGAGTAGGGGCTGCCTCTGTGGCACCCAAGGAAACAATATGTCTATTTGTTTTTTTTCTGTCACAACATTAGCAAGATGCATTAACCAGTTAACCAGTTATAGTCTTAGAAACTCACAGGGCACTTCCAACCTGTCCTCTAGGGGCAATCGGAATTGACATCAACTCAATGTCAATGAGTTTGTGTGTTTTATTTACTAAAACTTATTAATTGTGCACGTTATTTCATATAATTGCCACCTCACATATTGCAATGTTTACTGCATTTATTTAATGACTGCTGTAATGAGTTTTTATTTGATCAAGAGATTCAACTGTGGCCAGTAGTTGAGGGAAAAATGGTACAATATGCTTGTGGATAAAGAGAAAGAAAATGGAATATATAGAAATAAGAGAGGGAATGATTGAAGAACTAATGGAGCTGGTAAAAAAACAAAAGGCAAAAAGGAACACATGGGGGATCTACCTCTGCTCAGAAAACCCGCATATTCCAGAGACCAGGGAGTCCGACTGATGCAGAGGGTCACACATCAGGCTGCTAACCTGCAAGGGCAACACTTTGAGCCCTTTGCACCCACCAATCCCTCTGGGAGAGAGATGAGGCTTTCTATTCTCATAAAGATCTTCCCACCCGGGTCAGGTCATGCAGAGTAAGGAACTTGAAGTCACTGGGTTTTGTTGTTGCTGCTGTTGGATTTAGGAGGGCTGGTGCTACCTTAGTTGAGTGCTCTGCCTGCTCACTGAGAGAGCAGTCATGGAACTCACCACTCCCACCCGGGAAGTGAGGGGGGACAGTTGTTTTCTCTAAAGGTTTACCGTCTCAGAAACCTGAGAGGGCAGTTGTGCATGCTCCTACAGAGTCACCAGACATCAGAACGGGTGCAATGGTAGCTTGCCATCATCTTCAACTATCTTGCAATATTTGAATATGACAACATATGACAACACCAGTTAATTAATGTAAAGTTAAAAGCATTTCAATTGGAAAACAAGCAAATAGGTATTGAATTGTAAAAGCTTAAAACCTTATAAGAAACACCATTATTTTTCTCCAAGGCCTCCTATTCTTATTCTTCCATTCCATTTTAATTTTCTATGTCTTGGCTAAAAAAAAAGTACAGCTTAACATGATAGTTATGCTAAAAATGCTAAAAATGATAACAAGTACATTATAATACATAAAATTATAATTCATATAATTTTATTATACTAAATACCATTTTTAGATGGAAAAAAAGAAATGGATAATCAGATTGCCTTGCCATTCATAGAATTATATCTTAAGACACTCTTATCCCTGCAAAAATGTTAGAACTTCTAAATCCATAATGGAATTAGGAAAGTTGAGCAATTCACAATAATGATGTGCAAAACTAATTTGAATGACCAGATCTGTCAAATTACATGCTTTTTTTGTTTGTTTGTTTTTGTTTGGTTGGTTTTGGTTTTTTGGGGGAGGCATCACTGCCCTCTGGTGGTCGCAGGAGCTACCCAGTGCTGCTCCTGAGAGCCACCGCTAGATTTGAACAGCCAACCCTGCGGGCCGCAGTCCTGCACTCAACCACTCGCCACCAGGGCTGAGCCAAATTACATACTTTTTACTAATTTTTAAGTAACCTAAAAGAAAAATTACTGAAGTAGGTTCAGAAAAATTCCCTTTCAAAATCTATTTTGACAAGAATCATTTCATTTTCATTATTTTTAACACCAGTGGAACGATATTTAATGTCTGTCATGAATCCCTATTCTCAATCTGCATGGTGAGTTTCTGCTTCAGTCTGTCCCCGGAGTGGGGTGAGTGAGAATAATCCAGCTCTCAGGTTGCTGAACTGCTAGTCAATCACCTGGCACAACTGCTTGCCTACTGCAATGTGTGTCTTTTTTTAGATAGCAGTGGGAGATAAAGGAGGGTTCCTTTCAGTCTATCACGAAAAGGAAAATAAGAATAGAAACAAAGCCTCCTCTTCTCATTACACTTCTGATTGATTTGGGAGGTCTGTGTTTACCAACTCTAGACATTATTAAAAAGAAGAAAAAGTCTAAACCATGCTGCAGTCATTTAAGATGCAAGCTGTGTACTGCAAATTGATCAGGAACAACCGAAAAGGAATGGCAAGAAGGGCGTTTTCATCAAACCACTCTACTTACATCTTTTCAAATGTCGAACATATCACGTCAGCAGTTATGGGCACACAATCCCTCCTTAAACTCTAGCCCAAATAATTAGTAAAGTGGCTTGTCAAAATCTAGGCCACCAGGCCAGTTCAGACTGGATGAGACTAAACAAAGCCTCCCACAGAATAGATAAGATAAGGCTCCTCGCTCTGTTTGTTTGCTGTTTGTAAATAAATTGCCCTGAGCCTCCTTTTGTTGAGAGTCTGGAAATGAGTAACAAAAGTGAACAGAAGAGAATTTGGGAATATGTTATTTATGAAGAAAATGAGATCAACATTCGACACAGCTGCACTTTCATTCTTTGACCCACTCCTTCATTCTTATAGCAAATATGTGTGTGCTACTTCTATCTGCCTCATATGCAGTTGAAAGTAAGGTAGTGACGAGCAAGACAGAAAAGCTGAACCATGGAAACTGGGGTAGGGATTGAGGATCTCCAGTGGGTCGCCAGAGGAATGGACACATCTATATTAGAAAATGAAAAATTAGACTGCTCCTGAAACAGAGGATGGAAATCTTATCTTGCTTATTTTGTGTCTATAATCAGGAAGGACCACTAACTAGCTAAGGACGTGATCACTGGCAGGTAAGTGGTGGTGATGCAAAGGGTGGCAGAGCCTGCTGTTCATTAAAATATTAGAAATATAACAGTTTAAGATTTAGTCTGTTTATTTGTTTAAAAATTATTTAAAGCTCTCTCCTTTGCAGTAAAAATTATTTTTAAATATAATCAGTAAGGATGTTCTGATTCAAGAAGAGGGCCAGCAGGGTCCTTTAGACCAGCAATGGAGTCTGAGGCTCTGGCCAGCAGATAAGGCATTCAGGAGGGCCTGTCTCTGATCAAGTCAAAGTCAGATACAAGGTTTTTTTTAGAAAGAATAAATTTATTTTTGCTAGCACTGACAGAGAGAAACAATTAGGTTGTTACTTCCAAACTGCTTCAAGATTAAGTTAAAAAACCAAGTAAGCTATATACCTTAAACTATGTGACAAGAAACAGACTTTGAAATAGTCCCGGGAGGTAATTAACAGGTTTTACAGTGATCAGAGGACTTTCAAGCTGCAGAACAAAAGGGAGCCAGGTGCACAAGAAAAACGTACTTTTCCCTTGGGATTAACAAAACTCCAATTGATATCTTCATTACTACAGAGGCTGTCAGTTACTCCCCAAGACTTTAGTCACCACTGTTATCTAAAGAGCTTGGGCTTCCCCTTTCATGAACTAGAACATCTTTTCTAATTTGGTGTAAAAGATTTTTTTTTTTAACTACAGGGAGAGGCTGTTACTTTCTGGGCCCCTTTGAACAAGCAGACCAAATCTCAAACTAAGTCCAATACATACTGTGGTCACCTCTTTCACACCCTCTAGCTAGACCTCAGGAGGAAAAGGTCTGATGGTGCCTTTAGTAAGAAAGGACGGTCTGGAAATACCCTGCGTGAACATGCTCATGTCTTCCTGTGAACTCTACTTCCTTGGTCACATTATTTGGGATCCTTTGAGAATTTTCAAAACCAGCTCATTAATTCCCCTGAAGCCCTCAAGTGGCTTAAGGTATGTCACTTGCTTGACTTTCAATTAAGTCCATGAAGCAACTTGGAGGGAGCAAGGCCTGCTGTTTCCTTTTGTTTCAAGTGTCATAAATAAACTCAGAATTTCTCCAATAACCGAACCAGAGAGAGTTGATCTTAGACCGTGCTTCTCAGCACCAGTGAGGTTTGATGCTCTCAATCAACTTCAACTCAGAGCAACCCCATGTCATAGAGCAGAATCCTCCGTGAAAATGAGAGGAAACCTCATGCAGACAGTGTGGCACATAAACGTAGAGTTAGTCCATATCTAGGCGGTGTATGATTTTGTTGTACTTAAGATCTCCATGGGTTGCAGCCTACAGAGGGGCATCAAACAACAACATGTATGGCAGGTAATATGTGTTGTGTGGAGGAATATGATTGGGTTTCTCTGTGATAACTTCTACAGTGATATCTTCAAGGAGACAGGGAACCCAAGGGGCACCTGTGTATCCTCTGATTAGGGGATATTTAACTAGAAGAATGACACAACAGTTAAAACCTATCTAGAGGTATTAGGATTTTCTACTCTTGTAAATACAAACATTTGTTATTTGTGTGGACAGCTTTGATTCTGATAATAATATCCTAAAAATGAAGCCAAAGCCCCAGTGAAAGAAAAAAAAAAAAACAGCAGACAGATGAATTGCAGTGTGTATAGTGAAATTTCACCTACTATATGATGATGAATCAACATTATATTTCACTTTGGCAAGATTGTTTGGCTTTTGCATGGTAAGAAGACTGTGAATAAAAATGGAACTGGGGTGGACGCTTTGTATTAATTCAAAAAAGATTTCCAGTGGAATCAGTGAATGGTTTACAAACAAACAGCCATAAACTATAGTGTCAGACTCTTGTTCATTATTTCCCCTAGCAGAATTTTAATTGTAGTAGTATTCCATTGTTTGTATGTAGTTTTGAAAATATACCAATCTTATGGTAACACTTTATATTGATGAAAGAAAGTTATGTAGCTTCAATGCAGTATAAGTAAAGGGATATATCCATAGATGTATCATCTCACTATATAATACAAAATAAGAAAAGCAAAACAAAAATGTCAGCATCTGTAATGCATATATACGAGGTGCCAAACAGTTCCTATTTAATGGGCCTGTCAAAATTCCTGAGGATGCTTTCAAAATCATGGTCTCCAGAAGGTAGACAAGTAGCTCAGAGCAAATCTGTTCATGCCTGTTGGCTGTTAGACAGAACAGGCGGTCTGATGTTGTCACTGTCCTACCTTTGCTTAAAAGTGAGAATGCCTAAGTCACACTTAGCCAGGTTTGGAGGTGACAAATAGGATTTATTTCAATCTTCCTGCATAGATGCTGCTATTATTGTTAATTGCTGTCAAGTTGATTTCAACGCATGGCAACATGTGTTCATAGAAGTGTTATATAGTTTGCTTTTCTTATTACTATTTTTTAGTAGCAATCTATACTATGTTTGTATGTAGTTTTAAAAATATGTTACTCTCATGGTAGCACTTTTATTGATGAAAGAAATACCCACTCACAACTTCTACATGATAAGCTCAACAATAATTTCAGGGGATATCTAGGAAAATGGCCATAACATACTCGACAAAGATTGACATTCATCCTACTTTGGTGAGTAGCAACTCAGTCTTAAAAAACAAACAAACATAAGCAGTCATCTATGATACCAATATTGACCTCTCCCCATCCAAAGTAAAGGATCATGAGTGAAAGTTAAGACCCAAGAAAACAATTAATGCAGAGGATTAATGAACTACAGAGGACCACAGCCTCCACTGCCCACAGATCAGAACAACTAGATAGTACCCAGACACCATGACTGATCACTCTGTTAAGGATTTACAATGGATGGTACTAGAAACAGAAAAATATGCAGACTAAGTTTCAAAAGCATAAAAGAGACCAAACTTAAGTGAGTGAGATATACTGGGGAAACCTGTAAGTCTGTGGCCCTGCTAGACTTTTCCAAGACTGAAATGAAACCATTCCCAAGGTTTTCAGTCAAGCCAATGACAGGCCTGTAAAGAAAAATTATGTTCCCCAGTCAGGAGTAGGAATGGGCTAGAAAGGGTGAATGGTACACAGATTAATTGTCACAACTCTACTATTCTGGTTGTATAACCACTGCTCTTAGTTGATGTCCGTTTTCCCATGACTTTAGACAAAAACTCACCATTGTCCAGTGAATATTTCGCTTTCTCTCTGCCTCTCCTTCACTTAGATATTAGTGTAAGTACACATTAGTAGTACACATTAGTAGCCACTTATCCTTTAAGGATCCTAGGAGGATCTTGGATGGTGTGGTTTTTATATCCTGTGGCTGAAGGTCAAAATTAAAACAACAAGCTCCTCAGTGGGAGAAAGCTGGGCTTCCTGCTTCTGTAAAGAACACAAGCCTCAGAAATGTACAGGGACCCTTCTACCCTGCTCAAGAGAGAGGGCAGCTATTTGTTGGTACTGACTGATGGCACTGAGATTTCTATAGCTTCCCTACTTTTGTCATTTCTTATAAGTGAGACCATTCAACACTTGTACTTTGGAGACAGCTTTATATCACTATGCCTAATAACTCCAATTCCATCCATGTTGTGGCAGGTATCAGACCTTTGTTTTTCTTACAGGTTAAGTAGTATATACAGAGACAACTTTGAGGGGATTCACTCATCTCCCGAGGGACATTTGTTCCTACCTTTGGGCTCCGTTGAATCCTGCTGCACAGAATTTGGTGTCAGCATGTTTCTGCATGTCGTAGCTTTTAGGTACCGCAGATAGAGATCTAGGGGTGAGATTGCTGGATCACCTCATGACTCTATCTTTAATTTCTTGTAGAGTCACCACACTGTGTTCCACAATGGTTGTGCCACCTCAGAGTCTCACCAGCAGCAGGCATGGTTCCAGTATCCCCATGTCTTTGTCAACATGCACTGTTTTCGGTTGCTCTGGAGGACAGTGGTTCTCAACCTGTGGGGTTGTGATCTCTTTGGGGGTCGTCCAACCCTTTCACAAGGGTCACTGGGTAGATAACAGAAGCAAAATGACAGTTATGAAGTAGGAGTGAAAATACTTTTATGGAAAATACTTTAGGAAGGTTGAGAACCATGGTGTGCAAAGCCATGACCTTCAAAATTTGACCAGGCCTGTCATCTAAAGGGCCTAGCAGTGTGTTCACACCACACAGCTTTCAGCTCTCAATTTAATTGATAACCATTGCATCACCCAGGGAATCAAAGGACATATAGACCACACTGAAACTAGTAAACATGCAAGCATACGAAGCTCTGTAAACAAGATGCCCACCAAGAAAGAAGGACACATTTCCTTACAGGATCCCGGTGGCGTAGTGGTTGTGCGCGGGACTGCGACTCACTGGGTTGGAGGTTCAATACCAGCTCCCAGGAGCAAAGGCTGGGCCTCCTACTCCCAGCACCTGAGGGCAGTGATGCCTATAAAAATAAATTAAAAAAAAAGAAAAAGTTTATGCTTGATTGAATTATTTAGGTGCTTCCTGAGTTTAGCGATACTTGGAAGTAATTTTTTTTTTTAATTTCAGTCAGACATAGTTTGAATGTAACAAACAATGATCAAGGTTGCTTGGAGACAGTGACCTTTGAATTCCAAAAATCAAAAAGTGAGATTAAAAATCCACTTACTCTTGTAACCACTGCAGGATTTAGAAAGGTCAAGCAAGACAAATATAACCACCCTAGCTTTGTGTATACACATAAAAATAAAATATAAAATTCAATTGGGCCAATGAAAATACTATTCATACCAGGTCTTACGACAGAAGTTTTTCCACTTGTCCTTTCATTAAACACACATCAACATCCCCCTGTATGACAAAGCAGAAACTAAAGCTCCAGGAATTTCATCAACTTTTCAAGTGTCACACAGGCAGAGGATGGTCAAATTCAGATTAACAGTGCAGCATGTCTGTCTATAGAATCTATGACTTTTTTCATCATCCACGTTTCTCAAAGCATATTTCTCCACCCATACTTGTTCTACATTGTTTATTTTGCAATATAGTTTTACACCGTTGGTCCCAATGAGCAAAACTTTCTTCAATTGTTATCATTCGCCATGTCTCAAAAGCAGGTCCATATAGAAGGGGAAAAGTCAGCAGGCCTCCATTTTCATTTTATTGACTTAAAGCTCATTATAAATTCCAGTCACTTCCCGGTAGCTTTGCCTGCTTTCATACAACCATGGGGTCATCTCTGACCTTTCAAAAGCTTAAAAAATATACTGCAATTTTTATCTCATTTCTTAGTCATCAAAGCATAACTATCTTCCACCCCCTACACATGTAATTAAACTTAGATATTTTTCTGGCAAACATCCTCCAACAAGTGGAATGAGATTATTTAGGAAATAGAAATTAGTTGAAGCCTTGTTTCAAGTACTAGTATTCAGCTATATGGACTGGATGTGTGCTGACTTCATTTTTGGAGTGCCTTTTAGATCTCATCAAAATGCAATAATTTTCAGAAAGGAATTTGAATCTCATGCTACTGTAGAGTAGTTGTTCTCCCTGAACTCAAATGATGGAGCAGATTTTGTATGTTTCTGCTCATTTGTTCAAATAACAACTGCTTATATTTGCAAGTGCATAGCAGGACTGGTTTTAACCACTGCACTCCCCTGCTTTGGGAAACAGGGCCAAATTTGAAGGTGAGCACATAGTACTGGCTGGAAGTAATGGTGAACACATGATACTTTTACTAGTATCAGTCCCTGGTGACACCCAGTTTAGGCAGAGTGGCCTAAGATGAATACTACATTCCAGTGTGCATTGCTAGTAAAACATCAAATGAATAATAGAAAAATTCTGCCACCAAGCTGTAGAGTTCTAGAAATCTGGATACCTGTCTACACCTCTCCAAAGTTATTTATTCCTTCAACTGTATATCCAGCAATAAGAATACTTATGGTTGAAAGGTTTTATGGAAATTGATAACAATGATTTAATAGATAATAGATGTCTCTATTTTCCCCTCTAATTTGGTTAGTGACTTGATGTAAAGTATATTCAAAGTATATGAACAACCTTCAAGAATATAGAAAAACTGAGTGAAAGGATAGCCCATAGTACTTGTACCAATGCCATGCAATCTGTTAGATAATAGTTTTTGTATTGTTTAGAGTCATGTACATATGAGGATAAGTTGAAAAGTCAAGACAGTGTTTCCATCTCTCTGAGCCATCCTGGAAAATTCTTCTTTCTTTCTTTCTTTCTTTCTTTCTTTCTTTCTTTCTTTCTTTCTTTCTCTCTCTCTCTCTCTCTCTCTCTCTCTCTCTCTCTCTCTCTCATGTCAAAACCACATGACATCCTCCAGAGACCCAAACTGTGTTCTATTTTGATGACCATTGAGGTTTGGGAACATGACGTTTGAAGGGGCGAGATCAGAGCGAAATAGAGTAATGTTCCCATGAGCCAGTCAGGGTACAGTGTAGCAACAATGAAAAGTGCATCTTTCCTCTAGTTCTAAAGTACTTTCTCCCTCTTGCTATCATGAACTGTACAGAGGGGAACTGGAAACATGGCCTATTGTGAATGACAGGGGTTGTCCATGAGGTAGATCAGATTCTCATTTGATGGACAACCAATCAATGAAGCAGTGTGAACCCTTGCACAGTGGAAATGCAGGACAAAGAAGACACAACAGATATGTCCTAGCACTTCAGCAGCGGACAGAGGGCATCTTCTAAATGAGAGTCTTCTTTTTCCTTACAGTACTCTGATCCTACCAACCAAGAATCCTTTCTCAATTTCAGAACCACAATTTGGTTCCACCACATGCTGACAACTGCAGCATCGTTGTCTCTATTCTTTCATTCCCCCTTCCCCATCCTTTTTTTGTATACAAAGAAACTGGTGTGTGTGCATGAGTCTACTGCATGCTCACCCTTGATTGATTGATTGATTTTGCTAAAAGGTCAATGGTATGTTTTGATTGACATCATGTGGAGAGATGGGAAAGCCCTGGTTCTGTGAAAACACCCCCTTCTCATTCAGCTCTTCACTCTATCTCCCTGTAAGTTATGTTGCTTTCACTCTTTAAGAAAATACAAACAGACACCAAAAGTGGCACAAAAATCCCCACATATTTTGTTCATTTGGTGAATTTTAAAGTTTTTTATTTATCATCATAAAACCAAAGACAATCTTAATGTTTTTGTGTACATTGCTGTGGTCTATAGGGCAATCTGTCTGTAAATAGATATAAATTATTCTCACAATGAATACTTGTGAGTGCTCCATTCAAGTCAAGCATTTTGTTGTTTAAATAAACTTGTTTAAAGCAAAACATGGAGCTTTGCCTCCTTCAACCTGCGGTCTGAAGGACTTGAAAGTTTGCAGCTCCCATTACTGAGCTTTCTGATCAAGAGTGCACAGAAGGTCATGGGAGAAGGGTAAAAAAAAAAAAAAGAAGTACAAATTTATTAAAAAAAAAAAAAAGATAGACTAGACTTTCTAGTCTGACAGAGATCGGAACACTCTTTGAGACTATATGCCCTATAAGAGTTTTCTAAATTAGAAATGGGGCCACTCCCATAGAGTACCCTGTAGCCAAACAATGAACTGGTTGATAAAGTAAACACCGCCTAAGAGAATAGTTAACTCTAACATTCCAAAAGAGCAGGAATCAAAGAGCAGAAGGGAAGGTACAACAGGGAAGGGGATTAAAACTGGGATCTCAGGGTGGGAACATAGACAATTCTTGAATCCTGGGAATCCCAACTAATGACACACAACACCTTAAATGCGAATGAATGAATGAATGGAGAACAACTTGCTAAGTAAACATCTACCTAAGTACAATAAAATGTTTAAAATAAAGTGACACTCATATTTGTGTATGAAAGAGGTTTTTATAAAGAACAATTGAATATTGAGAAAATGTCCCATCCAAGTCTATATCAAGTCTGTAAATCTGGTTTTGGCCCATATATTTAAGGCCCATCTATAAATTCCTCTTTGGACTCATTAAACACATGCATTGATGCCAAATCCAGGATGATAATAGGCCAGTGAGTAGATAGTCTTGTGGCTCCAGTGGTGGTATAAGTATCTCAGTGCTTGCTGGCAGGTATCTCCACGTGGCTTCTCCAGCTCCAAGGCTCTGGCTGCCATCAGCCTGTCTCCATGTGGCCTGTCAACAAGAAGGTATCACAGGTATTGAGCCTGTGTTCTGCCTCCAGTGAGCTATTTATCTCTTTAGTGCTTCCAAATGAGATCAGCAAGCTACCAACTGATTGACAGACCAAACTCTACCATTTCACTCTCAAGCCTCAAATTGACAATGGGTGATGTAACTATCACATCCTATTTGAAGTGAAATTAAATGGCTTATTAAAATGGTTATATATATATATATATATATATATATATATATATATATATATATATACTTTTTAAAATATGGTGTTTACAATAAAATATGTTGAGTAGCTGACTAAATTAAAAACTAAAAGCAACAACAAAAAACATCACTGCCATTAAATTGGCCAAAACTGAGCATCCACGTAGGATGGAATAGAGTTGTCTCTGTGGGTTTCTATAGCTGTAATGCTTTGTAGCAACAGAAATCCTTGACTTTCCCCCAAGGGCAGTTAGTGGTTTCAAACTGTTGATCTTGCTCTTTGTAGCCCAACAAGAGTAGATTGGCATCCCAACTGGGAATAGGTTTTTGTTATTGCTGTTTGTTTGTTATAATAATTACAGTATTTTTTGAACCAAATGAATCACCTTGACATAAAATGCATCCAGTTTTTAGAACAAGAAAACAAGGAAAAAATATTCCCAACCAAATAGTACCAGTATACCAAAAAAATTTATTGACATAAAGCAAAATACGGTAATATTTAACAATGTAGACTTAAGAGTGGTGCCAAGAACCATTATCTTGCTCATTGACAAATGAGGAAAGGCTTAGAGGCTCAAGCACTTTTATAGTTTCCTGGAAACTGTAAAAACTTATCAGTAGTGTCAGAATTTATGAAGCTCTATTACTCATAATCACTTATTCAGTTCATAGTCTGGTGGCATTGTTTGTGCAATTCTGGCTTTGGTGCACATAGCAAGCCTCCTTCTCTTCATAAAGCTGTAGCACCAATAAAATTCTAAATGCCTTTTTCTATAGCAATGTGCTTGCCTTCATAGATAATCATTTTTAAAGAAACTGAGAAGCTCATATCTTAGTGATGGGTGATCCATTCTTCCATGTCCATGTCTAACTGTGGCCATTTTTCAGCATGCCCTTGAAAAGTCTGCTTAATTTTGCCAAGTGTTTGCATCTGATTCTCCTGTTTTCTCCATTCTCATATCATTTTTTTAAGTTGGAGGTGGCCTAAAATGTCTCCTTGCATATTTCCAAGTCCTTTTACATATTTTACTACCTCCAATTTAAACAGAATTTCATATGCTAATATTTCATCTTTGACATTTTGCACTGTTAGAGAAATGGTGTTTTTCTGAGGAAAATAGAGTAGTGAAAGAACTGTCAGTTGCTATGAGAGACCTATTACTGCATACATCAATATTGTAACTTACAGTGGCCCAAACAATTTGGCATTATTATGAAAGGAACAATCAACCTGACAGGGAAGGCTTTGCATGGCAGGAGAGGTTATGTGTCTCTCTCCTACCATGACGGGCTCTTTTCCTGCTTGTAGGACACTGCACTATATCATAGAATCCCTGCCAGGACATTCCCTGGCACTATACCTAGCTGCCTCCTGTCTCAGTGTCCTCAACCTGTCTCTCTATCACTGTCACACATACATAGGGGAGGCATGAGCTGGGCCCATCAATCATGTGACCCAACTGACATTGAGATTCCAGGAGATGAGAATTTCCCCAAACACACAGTGATCCACAGTATGTAAACAGCAGTGGCCAGTAAGAGACACATAGGATCATAAATAAATATTCAGGCACACCATACCTTCAGACCATAAGGCATACCTTCATTTCCCCCACTTTGGGGGGAAATGTATTTCTTACAGTCTGAGAAATACAGTATGCAATCGACATTTTAAATCGACAACTCTTTCAATAACTGGAAACATATATTTCTTCCTAAGTGATTTTTTTTCTTATTCCCCTTGCCCACAGAGTGATACAAAACATACACAAGTAAAGAAAAGTTGCAGTGCATTTTGCCTTGTGATGCATAGAATCACACACATGTGGCTTTAGTAGCCATGTGCTCTCACTGTCACAAAACGACTGGCTGGTTCTCAGCAAATGGAATGACAATACCCTACCAAGTGGATTGGTCAGTATGTGAGAGGACCATGCCTTGGACAGGAGCACAGCTCTTGCCTTCTCTTGATTGGGGATACCAAGCTGAGTTCAATGCTGAGAACAGCCTCAGAAAATGACAGTAGGGTAACCAAACTGCCTATGCTCCCATCCCCTTCCAACCCCAAACATCAGAACAACAGGTATGGAAAGAGGGGTGGGTAGGGATGGTAGGGGGGGCAATAGCATGGATGACTGTATAACTCCACTCAAGGAGAATGAACTACAAAATTTTATCAGAAAGTGGAGAGGGGATGGTCTAAATTCTGGCAAAATTGATTGACTGAATGAATACATAAGTAATCCTGGGGCATTGGGTAAAGGGGTAAGGTGAAAAGGGGAACTGCAATTAAAGTGTGTAAGAAGAAAGAAAATGTTTTGAAACTCATTGTGGTAACAATTGTTCAGCACTGCTTGATGTGATTGAATCATGAAATGTGATAACGTCTATAAGAGCTCCCAATTTAAAACAAAGAAAGAAAATGAAAGTAAAATCAACCTTATGGATGTGAATGAGGGAATTATTGAAGACTCTCATCTGTTGATGTGGTGTGACTAAAACTGAGAAGGAACATCTGCAAACATCCATTAAAATAAGTATATGGAATATATGAAGTATGAATCTAGGAAAATTGGAAGGCATCAACAAAGAACTGTATCTCATAATGACTGATATCCTAGGGATTAGTGAGCTGAAATAGACTGTAGCTATTTTGCACTAGACAATCATATGTTTTTTTGTGTGTGGGCCAGGAATGATAAATTCAAGAGGAATGGAGTCACGTGCATCATTAAAAAGAACATATGAAGATCTAACTTGAAGTACAAGGCTAAAAAAAGTATGATACCTTTTGTTTTCATGGAAGACTACTTAATATAGCTTTTATTCAAACTCTAAATACTAAATCTGATTGAGGAAAAGATTGGTCAGTCTGAAATTGATCAAACAAGTAATCTAGATATAATGCTGTATATTGGTTTCTGGAATGTGAAAGTTGGAAAGTGATAGGAAGGATAAGTAATTGGAGAATATAGGTTTGTGATAGATATGGTACTAGAAATAGCATGGTAGAATTGTACAAAACCACAGAGTTATCATTTACAAAATCCTTTTTTTCAACAACATAAATATTGAGTATTTATGTGGACTTCACCAGATGGAGTATACAAGAATCTAATTAAGTTGATTACATCTGTGGCAAGAGACTAGAGTAGTTCAATTATCACCCGTCAGAAAAAGGCCAGGTGCCAATTGCAGAATAGACCTTCAATTCCTCGTAGACAAGTTAAAGTTGAAGTTGAAGAAAATTCTAACAAGTCCATGTAAGCCACAAAAAGACCTTTCTTACATTCCACTTGAGTTTAGAGATCCCATCAAGAATATATTTGACAGATTGAACACTAATGAACAAATGACAGATGAGTTATAAGATGGTGTGAAAGACACCATACATGAAGATAGCAAAAGTTTATCAAAATTTAAGAAAGAAGAAAATTGTCAAAGTTAATATCAGACGAGATTCTGAAACTTTCCCTTGGATATAGAAAAGGTAAAGTGAAATAAAGAAACAGTGAAGTAATAGAAGTGAAGACTTCAAAGTGTGTTTGTACAAGTCAAAATAATGTATCATTGTTAAATGTACTAACTCCTGAAATTAGGAAACAAAAATGGAAAAATCTGCTCTATGTTCATCATGCCGAGAAAAGTGCAGAAAAACAAAGACTTGAGTTGCAATAGTGAAGGTTTCTGTGAGAAAATACTGAATTATATTAGACTCCATGGACACTACGTTGATTCTGACTCATGACAACTCTACAGGATGGAGTAGAACTGCCCATTTAGGGTACTGAGACTGTAAATCTTTATGCGTGCAGACAGGGGGCTGGTGGGTCTGAACTGTTTACCTGGCAGTTAACAGCCCACTGGGTCGCCCAACATGTCACTAGTGCTGCACAATGATGGACAAAGGAAGCGTCAAACGAGGATTCAAGGAATTTATAGCCACTGTACAACAAAAGAATTGGTCAATGCTAATGCAATTCGGTAGGCAGTTTATGATCAAGGACCACTCTGAAGGAAGAAGTCAATTTCACTGCAGAATTAACAACTCAAAGGCTCCAGAGATTGTTGAGATACTAATTTAAATGTTTCAGTGATGGAATGTAGCATAGAAGCTGTTTCTTAGTCTATTCCAAGAAATTTGAAAGAAAGAAACCTGCCAAGAAGAGGAGACAAGATCCACACCCAT
Source organism: Nesogale talazaci (assembly GCA_004026705.1). Taxonomy (NCBI): domain Eukaryota; kingdom Metazoa; phylum Chordata; class Mammalia; order Afrosoricida; family Tenrecidae; genus Nesogale; species Nesogale talazaci. The sequence continues at coordinate 31,436 of PVJH01016526.1, forward strand.
GTCCATTCCAGAGAAAGGTGATCCAACAGAAAGAAAAAACTGATAAAACAAGAATTAAAGACTATGAAGCATCAGCTTAGCAAAAAATATTGTATAGAGTCATGGAGTACTGGGAGACCAAACTAATCTATTAGAAGTAGAGCAACATCATTAAAATCACATGCAAGTCACCAGTGCCTTCTCAGCTGGCTTCTATGCTTCAAATTCAACTGGATCCCAAAAATTGCCTTGGAAAGCCATTATCCTTTAAAATCATTTTGTTGGGAGCTCTTACAGAACATTCCATAGCTCGATGACATCAAGCAGGATTGTACAATTGCTATCACAATCAGGTTCAATGCATTTTCTTTCTTCTTGAAATCTGTGATATCAGCTCCCCTTTATCACCTCCCTCTTCCAACCAAATCCCAGGAGCCCATATTCCTTTATTCATTCATTCGCTGGAACTTACACCTTCCAATATATCCATTCACACACCATTCTGCTGTTCACTCCCCTTGAGTAGGATTATACAGGGATCAATGCTATCAGCTCCCCCTTCCCCCATGCTCTTTCCTTCCCTCAGGGAACCATTACTCCTGTTACTCCTGTTACTGTTACTATCTTGCCTTTCATGTATCAAACAATCTTAATTATACAAATGAACATATGCAAGTCTAACATGATGGATGGTGTAAAACAAATAAAACCCCTAAGAGGAGGAAATATTAAAGAACTAGAGGATAGTTGTATGTTTCATCAGTACTTTACCACACTCTAGATTTACCATCCCTTCCATGTGACCTTTCTGAGGGAGACTGATCCAAGATCTTCCAGGTGGATTTTGGGTCTCCATTAAATCATTCCCCTTCACATTGATCTGGTTGCTTGTCTTTGAACTTCAGACACCCTTTCCTGATGACATGTCATGATCACACATGCTGGTATGCTTCTTTTATGTGGTTTTTGTTTCTCCCCTGCTAGATGGCTGCTTGTCTAAGTATAAGCCATTAAGTGCCCAGATTTCACATCTTTTAATAGCCAGAGAAAGCCGCTAATTTGATTAGACCTTGCTCCCTGTACTGTACTAGCAAATCCAGAACGGATCCAGTTACGGATCACTGCATACAATCATCTTTGATAGCTTTGATCTTGCTTTAAAAGACTGATGGAAAGATCAAGTCTTTGAGCTGATATTTGTGCTACATTTTCGACACCTGCAGAGCTGAAAGCTCAAGGTGAGACAGATGCTTGCTTGAGAAGGGAAAGCTCCAGTCATACAAGACCCTCAACTTCAGGAGCTATTGCATCACTGGTGGTCCCAAGGTTTTCCTCTGCTGGTCTTTGAACTGTCAAAGTATTCTTTCTCTGTGGTATTTTTGAGATTGTTCTTACCTTCTTCAAAATATTCATCTACCTGAAAATTATGTGTCAAGCTACAGTACACTTAATGCAGAGCACCTATGATTTCTGAAAACTTCTACCTAGATTTTGGTAGCAATTTGATTATTAACTTTAGTGGACCCCCCACCCCCAACAATGGTACATAATGTGTCATTTTTAAAGGCACTCTGAGAAAACTAAGACCACAGTATTCCTGAAAGCACTTGTCTGCACTGAGATAGTAAAGACATCTGATTTGTATGAACTGAAACTCTAGTGGCATTATTTTTTGGCTTACCCTTGTATATGTACTATAAACATAAAACATGGCACAGCGATATTTTATCTTTCATGAGGGGGCTTCCAAAAGGTCTTGGAATCATTCTACTGTCTTTTAATTCTATTTCCCCATTGACTTTTTGAGATGTCCTTGAAAAAAACAAAACAATAAATTTATTAAAATGGAATCCTAGTTTAAAAAAAGAGTTCAGATGGATAATCAACAAACCAAAATGTCAATTCTCTCAAGCCTCATAGCTTGAGAACTGCCTCGTGGGGTAGCCAAGACTCAGTCTTCACAGGAGCTGACAGTCTCATCTTCCCCATGAAGAGACACTGGTGGGTGCAGATTGCTGATGGTCGGTGAAGAGTCCATCACTATGCCACTAGGGGGCGATTCAGATGGGTGGAATTATAGTAAAACATAACATTTTGACATAAAAAGTATTCCATTACAATGCATTAGGTTCTATTTGGGTCATCAGGCTTTGAGAAACTAATAAACTCACTGCCATATGCTTATTGAATATGGTAAGGTTGCATGCATGTGATGATAATGTAAACACTTATCCTCTTAGTCCATAGTGGGGAATGCATACAATAGCTGACATTTATCCCATTTAGGAGTTTCAAGAATAATAGCCTTTAAATATATGCCTTTAAATATATTTTTTGTGAAAAATGAAATTTTCAAATATGAACAGAGAATACAAAAATCTTAGTATTATTACATCTAACTATACATATCTATTTTGCTAAAGTGTTTCATTTTAGTACCATGTTCAATTCTACCTTGCAATCAACTGCTATCAGCAGGTTACTCACCTGCTTGTTACCATCCATTTCAAAAGCACAGACAAATTATTATAACCCTTTATGAAGAAGAGGCAATGACAGAAATACAAAGCAAATGGCAATGGCATTTAAGAGAAATAAAGGGAGCTTCTAGCAGGAGCTTCATCAACATAAACAGAAAGCACTTGAATAGCCAGCAGTGAAGCTCAATGACTTTCACAACAACCAGAAATCGCGTGCCAGAAAACAAACTATAAAAGTATACACTAATTTCAAAAGCAGGATGTAAAAGGGGTCTGGCATTGTAGGAATGCTACAAAGGAAGAGTGGGGAATATATGCTATTTATTTCTGTGGTGAAAATTGGAATTTCAGAACACTTTACTCATGTGAAGCCAGTATGTACTTTACACCAACAGTCTTTGAACAGAGCAAAAGGAGAGTCTGTGTTTTAAAAGCAGGGTTGCATTTTTTACCATTCTTATTAAATCTGTATGTTGAATAAATAATCCAAGAAACTGAAAAAAAGTCAGGCATAAAGAGCAATACTCTCATCCAGCCCAGAGCAGCCACCATTTACAATAAAACTGACAAAACACAGAGCTTGTGTCCCATGGAAATTTGTGAGGCAAGGGAGAGAGAACCAAAGTAAGAAAGGAAAACAGTAGGACTGGAAAAAAAAAAAGAAAAAAAGTCAGCTCTGTCCCATTCCTGCTCTCACAGGTTTCAAAGGACTGGGAACTCCGACAGTATGTCCAGGTTGACTGTTAACTTACAACATTCATTTATTGTCCATCTTTTTTGAACTACACTGGGCATCAGATGTCACTCCAGGCAAGGGGATCCATTAAGGAACACAATAGATCCTTCCTCCCACAGAAGAAACCCTGGCTGCAGTCAGGAAAGGCGAGGTACAAAGTGCATGTGCTTCCCTGTTACACATCAGTTTGCTAACCCGAGACTGGGCACTTTTATCCTCCTGGCTGCTCATCAGAAAAAAAGATGAGGCTTTCTGTACCCGTGAAGATTCACCACCTCTGAAACCCAAATCTGTCTTACAGGCTCTGTGGACTCCCATCAACTGGATGGTGTGGGTTTGGTTCCACGTCCTGTTTCTGGGATGGTGTAAAAAGTAACGTCAAGATGTTTACAAGTTGCACAGAGAAATGTAAGGCTGAGCTGGCATAAATAAGGTCATTATCCAATGTTTTCTTTTCTAGTTTATGGCAAAAACGAGGAGCTCTGGTTTTCTCATAAACATCCTTCTCATCCCATTAGAAACTGAATCCATCAAGAAGTTCCATGTATGCTATATGCATGTATATATATATATGTATATACACATATATTTGGCAATCATTCTAACTCTATTTCCACTATCACCACTCTGGAACCATTTTTTATCTTCTCTATCTGGACTCATGTACTATTATTTGCTTTGAGATGTCATAACGATGGTTCTAACTCCCAGTAACCTTGTTGTGCTGTCAGGCACTGTCGAATAAGTTCCAACCCATAATGACAAACAGAACAAAACACAGCTCAGACCTCTGCCAACCTTACAACTGTTCTTAAACCTATAGCCCTTGTTTTGGCCACTGGGTCAACCCGCCTGGTCTGGGGCCTTCCTCTTTTTCACCACTTCTCCACTCTACCAAGCATGATGTGGTTCTCCAGGGACTGGTCTCTCCTGGTCTCTCATGTCCAGAGTACATGAGAAGAAGTCTTGCATTCTTGCCTAGAAAAAGAATTCGGGCTGTACGACTGGGTCAAAACAGATTTGCTTGTCCTTTTGGCAATCCATGCGATGTTCCATATGCTTTCCCAGAGCTGGCATTCAAATACATCAATACTTAATTTTTTTTATTCCAGGTCCAACTTACATATGCAAGTGAGTCAATTGAAGATATCACACTTAGGGAGAGGTACACCTGGCTGCTGCTTCCATTAGCATTGCCTAGGGTCCTAAGCAAGCTTAAATTCTTGGCAATTTCAATATTTTCTCAATGTAACATAATGTTCCCTACTGGTCCAGTTGTGAGGCTTTTGTTCTTTTTTTTCTTAGGTTGCAACCCGCAATCTTCATCAGCAAGTTCTTCAAGTCCTCCTCACTTTCAACAAGCAACTTCAAGTGCGTATCGCTTTCACCTGCATATGACAGGTAGTTAATAAAGTTTTTCCCAAGTTTTGATTCTTCATTCTTCTAAACCAGCTTCTCTCCTTAGTTGCTCAGCTAAGCTGTATGCTCAGCATACAGGCTGAATAAATATGGTGAGAAGATACAACCCTTTTGCAGCCTTTCACAATTTAAAATAGGCAGCATCCCCTAGTTCTTTATACTCAACTGCTTCTTGATCCATGTATTCATCTTGCATGAGTAAAATGAAGTGTTTTGGAATTCACATTCATATCAGTAATTTGCATAATTCACAGTCAAATTCTTTCTCATAATCATAAGCCCATATTTTTTATTCTCCTCTGTGTGCCAACGTCCATCTGATGTCAGGAATATCTGCTGTTACATATCCTCTTCTGATTCAAGAAGCTCCCTGTTAATGTACTGCTGCAACTCATATTGAATCATCTTCAAATTTTACTTGCATGTGATATCAGTTATATTGTTTTCTCATGTGTGTCTTTTGTTTCCTTGCCCTGATAACAGGTCCAAAATGCATGAGATAAAAACTTCAAAGGGACAGATTTGCTTGTTAATTCTTTACAGTGTGTGTTTTTTTAAAGTACATTTTCTCAGTACATGATGTCCTTGGCCTTCTTCACTGCTTCTTCTCTGATCATTAGCACTGATTGTGTCTTCCAGTAAAATTAATCCTTGTTAAGGTTCATCCTGTCTCCGTTGACCATCATGTTGTCTTTTACTTCAGCTCTGACAATTTTTCTTCTTTAAAATGAGTTCTAATCCATACTGAAGGCTGCCATCCTTCATCTTCCCTACTAGGTAGTTCTTCAAAATCTCTTCACTTTCAGCAAGCAAGGTAACATATCACAGGTGGGTAATGGCTTTCATCAGATCCTAATACTGGACACCACTTCACAGAGTCCACCTTGTCACATGATTTCCTCTGCATACTCACTGGTCAGTTATAGTGAAAGGATACCACTCTGATGAACACCTATTCTAACATTAAACATGGCTGTATCTCCTGGGTCTGGTTGAATGACTGTCTTTGGGATTGCATGTACGCTCTTCAGGAGCAAAACTACATCTTCTGGAATTCCTAATCTTTGGATGTTATACAAAATTTGTTATGATCCATAGAATTTAATTTTTTTCATAGTCAATCCTATGAATTAAGTAGTATTTTAACCACTACCACCACCACTACCAACACACCCATGTCATGGTCACCTTCCTTTCCCCTTTCTAATTGTATCCAGTGTATGAAGAAAAAATGAATGGCTGATTTCCCTTTCAATGACCTCTGTTGAATCTGTCCAAATGCAAATCTGAACCTGTCAGTAGCTTCCTTCCACTTGCAGATTATTCTATAAAAGTCAGAGGACTTGCATCATCTTTCTGAGGCCTAGCTGCACTCTCTGACCTAGCTTCTCCCTCTGCCCTGCCCGGCTTCCTTTCCCTTGTAACCACAAGGCTTACTCTTTAGCTTTTTAAACACCTTTACTTACAGAACACTACCAAATGTAGTGGTGTTCATATTTTATATTGATATAATCAATTATATCCAATTGATAAAATCATTGGATTTAGATGTTCTTGGAGGTGGGCTATCCATATCCATTTTTAGGATTTTGAATGCTTTATGATTTAGAAATTTTTTGATAGACATTTGTATATCTATCTATAGACATATGCTCCATATCCCATTTTATTTATCAATAACATCTTATATAAGTATGGTACATTTGTTAAAAAAGTGAATCAATATTGGCTCATAATTAACTATCATTCTATCTGATAGTTTTCCATCTTTTGCTGTCTTTGTTTTTTCTTGAGGTCTTAAAAGTTTTGAAGTATACTGGTCACATTTGTTGTGCTGAAAAACCTCGGGTTCGGCTTATACACGGGCCAGTGGTACCTGACAGACCCAGATCCAGTCGCTCACCGCCTCACAGACCCAGCTGTTCTGTATTGGAGCCTCACCGCTGCTATTGGTGGACGTGGCAGCACGCAGAAGAGGCTTTCAGTCACTGCATCCTCAGGGAATAGTACTATTTTTTTTAAGTTTTTTTTTTTTTTAATTTTGGTATCACTTCTCTCTGGTGATCGTGGAAGCTACCGAGTGCTACTCCTGAGAGCCGCCTCTGAATTTGAACCGCCAAGCCTGTGGGCCGCAGTCCCGCACTCAACCACTTATGCCACAGGGGCTCAGCCCCAGGGAATAGTACTCTTAAGGCATCATTGTTGATACCTATTGTTTTTGTTGAACCTATTTTCCACTTACTATGCTGGTTTACTAATATTAAATGACTTGTTGTCATTTTATTTATGTTTTTTTTAATTTTCAATAAATATTTAAATATAATTACCCACTGATGTCTCAATTTTTAGTAATTTTATTTTCATGTGTTTTGATTATTGAGACTCACCAATGGCTTCTGCATTTCCCACCCTAGGCTTATCTTCGAGTCAATCAGTTTTTCTGGTTTCCCAGGTAATAATTAGGTATCTTGGCTTATACTCAGGTCAGCTCATATTCGAGCATATACAGTACTTTCATATGTGACCCTCCATCTCTTTATTAAGCTAAATAGGAGTTTTTACTGAGGTCTCAAATTCTAGCACATGTAGAGTATTTTCCTCATTGACCCGTTAATTCCCACTCTCAAAATGAGAAGTCTGACTGCCATCATCTAGCATTCAGCTTTTCAATTAATCAGCTATAGTGCATAGGAACTCCTAAGTTTTAACCTATGCCCCTGTGGCTAAAGCTTTATGATCTTGAGGTAAGAGGGCATGTGTGCAGTGTATTTTCCGTTATGCAAACTCTTTTCCAAAAATACTTAACTAGGTCAGCAACCCCATCCTTGGTCCGGCCCCTGCAGTCAAGGTGACATCTGTAAACAGAGTCTCATGGCACACACTTCCGACATGAAGATTCCTTAATCTCCAAAATAATTTTATACATTTCTATGCATTAAGTTAATTCTTTATACTGCAAAATTGTGGATTTCAATAGTTGCCTGAAATATGCATTCGGTTGTACACTATGATGCTGATTACAAGGTCAGCAGCTACCCAACCCTGTGCTTGAGAAAAACGATGCTTTCCGTTCCCATGCATTTGAAAAAAAACAGAAAGTCAAAGGGGCAGCTCCACTCTGCCTTATAAGGTCACTCCAAATTAGAACGGACTCAATGGCAGAGGGTTAAGCAAAGAAGAACATACTCATAAGTACACTGGCTAGTACTTTAACATTTGGGGGAGCAGGGAGCACAATTTCTTCCAGAATGCTAAATTACCATCTAAAGGGCTTCGAGGCAAAAATGTTGTTTTGTTTTGTTCTATTTAAAGAAAAACTCACATACACCAGGGAAGAAAAAAAATGAAGGAACTTTACAAATTAATGCCTACCGTACCTAAGCTACAACAAACATTAAAAGCAGCCCACTTCTTCACCGAGTGAAAAATCTAACGTCCCATTAAACACCCATCTGCCTCAATTTTGATTACCTGATACATCATGGCTAACTTTCAGAACACACAGACACATGATAGCAGCCAGAAAAATGCAATCTTAGGAAGCAACGCAAGCTCTGGAATAAGACACACATGTGACACCTTTCAGACTGTCTATGACTGTGACTAATAGAAAGCACCCCCGGTGCTCTTGGATAAGCATGAGGCTGCTGGCCACGAGAAGGGAGCTGTCCACATTAGTCACTCTACAAGGGAAAAATAAGACGTTCTTCTCAGTAAAGATTTACTGACTAACAAACCCAACGTGGGGTTACTAAGAACCAGAATCAATGGGGATAGTAAGGTTAACATGAAGCTCGAGTTCTAACATGTCTCATGGAAAGTTAGAAAAAATGTGCACACGGAAAGAAGTGTAATGTAAACAGAGAGACAGTGATGCTCAGAGGTTCCTGCTGAACCTCAGTCTCAATTCCACCAAAAGGAAACATTAGAAATGTTAGAAATACATTTAAAACAGAGCACACAAGTATAATACACCAGGGAATACTTTGAAAAAAGTCTTCTAGTGAATGGTACACAGTAGAGGAAATGTCCTAAATTGAAATGCAGAGACAAAGAAGGCAGGAAAAATAAACTGATACTCAAGAATGACTCAATAGGTATACAAAAATCTCAGTAGCCATAGTTTTTAAGGGCATATTAAAAAAGCAATAATACACAACAAAAATCTACAGCCTACATCATTGTGCAGGTGAATTCTAGTAAGCTTCAAAGGAAAAATATACAACAAACTTTCAAGAACTGAGAACAAATAAAAATATTGTAAAGGTATGTCCTGGTTTCTTGGTACTTACATTTAAATTTTTGCTACATAATTATTTCTGTATATATATTTAAGTTATTTAGCAAAATTGAGCACTGTTTCCTATTTTGAGTCGGAAGGAAAACTCCCAGATGGAAAGATGGAAAAAAAGTCACTTCCTGTTGGTCTACTGGCAGTCTGTTCTCCAACTGAGTACACCAAACACACAGACACACACTGAGTAGCAACTGGTGTCTACCTATCCTGGTGCACTGATTTTATCGATTTTATACCGATAGTTTTGAGTTTGCAAACTCGGCAAAGATGCTATTTTGTTGTGTTTAAATACTATTCACTCTTTGAAGCTTGCAATAATTATTTTGAATGCCTACAGATTTTCTCTGTCATTTCACTCACAATACTGAACGATCAAGATGGGAATGGGGGAGGAGGGAAGAACCCATTAGAATATGAACATACTGGGATAAAAGTTATATTCCCCATGTGATATAGATTCAGATCTGAGATTGCAATTAGGTCTCAGCAGACATTAAATAATAATGGGATGCAGTACTGCCCTAATTATAAAACCAACAGGATAATGAGAGCTACTATCTGGGGAGAAGGATCCATTCATTGACATTATGTGTTATTTGTATATTCAGGGGGAAATAAGCACTGCTTTTAAAAACACCTTATAAACACATTTGCCTTGTCTTTGTTAAATTGTTTCACAATGATGAAAGTGTTGATTAAAAAGAGAACTCAACTCCTGAAGAACTGAGACTCCCAATGGACAGAATTGTAGTTGGGGGTCATTGAGTCTGTTTCTGCCCCATGAACAATAGAACCGAACACTGCCTATGTCATGTTCCTATCATTGAACCCACTGGGGGAGCCACTGTGCCAATCCATTGTGTTTAACTTGTTCTTATTAAAAATGAACACATGAAAGTGATAGAAAAATACCTCTTGTCTTAATAAGATGACATTTGCACTTTAGCATCTATGTGCATTTTGACAATGCAATTTATGATCATTTATGTACAATCCACAGCCAGTAGGTTCTCATTTGGTATCACTGATTGTTGCACATCTTTTCTATAGGAAAAGTCAGCTACTCTTGAATTCCTTCATAAGTCTCCTTGTGTGATCAATATATCTTCCCGCCTTTTCTTCACTCATGTTCTCTTCCTTCCTTGATATGCTATGCTCCAGTGTAGCCCTCAGCGGATCACTCTTTGATGACCTAAAACTCCTGGTACTCACAAATCTGCACACTCCTCTCCTGTTTTTGACCAATGTATAATATAGTGAATGCAGGTATATTAAATAAGGAAGATGAAAGAAGAACCAATACCTTTGAATTAGGGTATTGAAGAAGAACAGTCAAAGTACCACGGGCTGCCAAAGAGATGAAGAAGTCTGTCTAGCAAGGGTAGGGACCGAGTGCACCATAGATGCATCCTATATACTTTGGACACGTTGTCAGAAGAGAGCGGTCCCAGGAGAAGGACATTACGCTTATAAAAATAGAGCGGCCGTGATAAAAAGGGAAGAGCCTTGATAAGACGAACTGACATGGTGGCTGCAACAATGGGCTCAGACATTAGAACCGTTGTGAGGCTGGCATGAGACCAGGCAAGGTTTCATTGTGTGGCGCACAGGGTCGCTGTGACTTGGAACTAACTTAATGGCACCTAATAGTAACAATATAATATTGTTAGTTACTAGGTCCCTTCTAAGGATAATTCCATTGCTCTAGTTTACATTCCCACTACATCATTTGAAACATTTGCTCTTTGGAAAGACAACTAATTACCAGTAGCAAATATGACTCCTCAGAGACTATCATGTTGCCAGGCAGAGCCAATGAACCACAAGTAGAAAACACAGATGTCCTTCTTGTTTACTCAAGACTAGAAGAATTAAATGACACATGGCTGCCACACCTGTGAGTTCTAATCAGAGACACAGCACATGGACCCTGATAGGAGCAAAATATGGCACTGAATGCATATGACTACGAAGTCAAGTCTGACTGCACCAGATGAGATTGGAAAAATGGCCTGAGCTCATTTTCATGATGAATGGAAAATGTTATTTGTGGTTGAAACATTTTATTGTGGTCTGGATGAAAATTTACAGAGCAAACTAATTACCCATTCAACAATTTGTCCTCATTTTGTTTCACAATATTGACTGCAATCCCCTCCACTAGCCAGCAGGTTTCCGCTTCCTGTGTGTCAACTCTGATCAGCTAGCCCCCTTGCCTGGTCCATGAGAATGTGCTTCTGAAGCTGAAACTATGACCAGTTGGAAAGAATCCCATAAAAGAGAACGATGTTTTTCCTCATGGAGGAGGACTTGAGGGTCATGTAAATCATGCATTTACTACTCCCAAATCAAAAAAGGCTATTCCTCACTGATACACAATTATGTTCTCCTGGAAGCAGCTTTAAGTTTATAGTTAAAAATAATAATAATTGAGCCTCACACACAATTAAATTCTGTCATGTGAAGAGAAAGAATAGTACCATGACAGAGGATGAGCAAATGGGTAGGTTTTGATGGGTAAAAGATAAATATAAGATCTCTGTATTTAAAAGAATGATACAGCCTACACATGCTTATTAGGTTTTTGTGTTCTTTTTTCCTCAACAGTTTTATTTTACAAATCCTTCAGTTGAGTCACTTAATCACTCTTATTCTTACCCTGCTGATCCTTGCCTTTATTTATTTATTTTTGGTTCCCCTGTACATAAAGTTATCATGGAGTATACTACATATGTAACATAGGACTTTGGAATCATGCTCATTCAGGAATGGAAATAATTAGAGGCATGATGATTGTTTTCAAAGATGTGACCTAGAGGTCTAGGGAACTGGCTATGTAATGATCTTAAATCTGGAGGTAAGAGAGTGGTCAGAGACTAGCTTTTACCTAACATTAATACCAGTAAGTGGAAAGGCAGGAAATATATATTTGCTTCCATGTGTTATAGATAAAAAGGACCCTGCTCACGGAGATTAGTAACTACATGATGTCACCCCAAATTAAAACCTACTGCCTTCCAGTCTATTCTGACTCATGGTGACCCCAAGAGGCAGATCTGCCTGCACCCCACAGTGTCTGTGACGTAAATCTTTACAAGAGCAGAAAGCCTTATCGTTTTCCTACAGAGCAGCTGGTGAGAGCCAGTTGCTGACCTTGCAAGTTAGCAGACTAATACATCATCTATTGTGAGTCACCAGGCCTGCTTCCCACTATCTTTGCTGATTTTGTTGTCTCCTTCCATGTATGTTGTAGTCATCTCTTCTTTACTTAATATTCAAAATGGATGGCAATTAACTGCAATGTTAAAGTTTACTCTCAAAATCATACTGTGGTTTTATGTATAAAATAAAAGTTCCCATTTTTAAGGAAGACATTTAGTGGCATTATGTAACTATCACTAATGTCTAGTTGCACAACTTTTCCATTACTGCAAATAACCTCTATGCCCGTGACGTAATCACTCCTGCTCTCTCTCCCATCCCAATCTTACCCTCAGCGCATTGGGTTGATTGCAACTCACAGAGATCCTCTGGGACGGGGTGGGTTTCCGAGGTGGTAACTCTTCATCTTTCTTCCTCAGAGTGGCTCATGGTTTTCAGCAACTTCACCACTATGCCAATAGGCTTCCTCAATTAGTAATCACTAATTGAGTTTCACTATGAATTTATCTTCTATATGTATTTTGCATACATGAAATAATAAAATATCAGCTCTTTTGTGTTTGGGTTATTCCACTCAATGTAATATTTTTAAAGTTCATTCATCTAGTTAAGTGTACCAACAACTCATTCTCTTGTACTTGAAGGACACCCCAGTCTTTTACACTTGAAGGATACCCCAATGCATATACAGTGTAGTTTTGGGTTTTTAATACAATTATCTCTTGATAAATGCTTGTGCTCTTCTTACATTTAGATTATTGTGAATATGATAGGAAACACATCTATTTAACTTTATTTGATAGCTGCTTTTAATTTTTTTTTTTGGTATAAAGCTGGAAATGGGATTTCTGGTAATTCTATATAAAGGTTTTAACCATTTTCCAGGTCAATTTAGCCCTTGAGAAACAGTGGGTTAGGTATGGGGCAGGTCAAAGCCACCAGATGCTCAATGGGATAAAAGATTAGATTGACTGCTATTGTAAAGATCCTGTCTCCAAAATCTTGGGGAGCAGTTCTGCTCTGTCCTATGAGGTCATTATCAGTTGTAACCAATTTACTCATAGTGAGTTCAATTTTGGCTAATGACTGATAACATTAAACATATTTTTGTGTACTGCTCAAAAGGTTTTAAACATCACAAAATGCTCAAATTGAGTGTGATACTGTATTTACTATGGTAGACAAGAATATAAACAAGAAGTGAAAGAGAAATCTAAAACAATGCATTAATACCATCTGTCTTAATAATAGACGGAGATAATAATGACATAATTATAACCGACTGAATTATTAGCCATTGAAAAGACAACCTTACTGTAATCAATTTATATCTTTCTCCATTTCTGTCAATTTACTCATGTTAGGAAGTTACATTTGGCCACATCATGAGGTTTATTTTTTTTACTCTTTACTCAGTTGAGTACCAATTATAATTTGAAATCTTCAATTTTAAAACCAAAGGTTAAAATATCATGTTGAATAGTGTGTTTAAAGGGTTTAAATGCAAAAATTGAGGTCTTTGACCTCAATTTTTCTTTATTAAAAATGTTCTCCTATCTTGTCTTGTTGAACCAGACTGACCCTTCATAATAGAGATTAACCTGTTAGACTACAAGCACCCTCAACTCTGCTGATTAAATTTTCCCAATTTAGACTTGAATAAGGGAAAGAAAGAAGCATAATAAATCTCATATATTACCATGCTAAACTCCTTCTCTTCTATCATGCTAAGGAGGAGAAAACATACACGTTAAAATGTATAAACGATCATCCTTAATTCAGGGTAAGTATATTTGTCATCATGGATTTCACAGGTCCCCTTGTGCACTGAATGCACATGGCAGCTTTACGCCTGGCTGCTGGGAGGGGGTAGGGGAGCCTCCCCATCTTCCTTCTATCGAGCGTGTGTCCTTGGGACTTCGCACATTTCAGCTGCTCTCTTGTCATCTGGCTTAATTTGTTTTTCCTCTTTAGAAACCATTTGGCAGTGTCTTATAACATTAGATATACACTCGGTGCCTTCCTAGGTATTTACCCAGGAGAAATGGATATTTACATTCACATGAACCACTGTATGAAAATGTTTACAGCAGCTTTATTCATAATCACCCCAAACTGCAAGGAACCGAAAGTCCTTCACCGAGTGCACAGCAAAAGAAGCTGGGACATCCAACTACGCCTACTCAGACGTCAAACGTAACAAACTACCATTCACACAAAGCACAGATGAGCACTCTAACTACATTGTGCTAAATAAAATTTACCAGGCAGTCTAGCAAGCAGGACTTGTAAACCCAGGACAGAGCTAGTTCACTAGCTGCCATGGGTTCTGGTTCAGCCCATATCCTCAGCAGAGCGTCAATTTGGACTCAGAGACACCTTATAGGATAGAATATGATCATCCCAGAGGGTTTCTCTTCAACCACACTCTTTAGATACAGTCACTTATGATGGTGTGTTGAAAATCTTGAGTTAGTGCCTGATTACATAACTATGGCACTACAGGGCATCTTATAGGTTCATGGAGAGAGCAATTATTGTGAAGTCTTACAGCAGGGTTCTCAAGAGTGATATAAGTGTTCTGGGATAGATATATGCCTGGATGCATTTGTCTCACGTCATAGAAATGCACACCTAAAATGAATTTTACTGTATGTAAAATTAAATTGATTTGTATACCTTTAAAAAAAACAGAATGAATCAGATGACTTTGAAAGCTATAGTATGCTCTGACTTGAATTTGTTGTATGCTTAATTTTTCTTACTTGTTCCATGACAGAGATTTCTTCTCTGACTTTTTAAACATAGCTGGTGATTTTTTTTTTTACTTTCAACTTTAAATTATTTTTTCTTTTTTATTTCTTTTTCAGTTTTAAATTGTTTCCATTAGATTTCACATTCTAATTCTTCATTGCAAATACATAAAAATATAACTTAGAAATTAAATATATGGACAATAATTTCAGAATTTACCAAGTTCAAGTAATTCTAGAGATAATTTTCTGATTATTCCTAAATTGTATGCCTAAGTTTTTTGTTTGGCTTTGTTTCTATTCCTTTCCTTGACTTTTTGCACATGATAAGTATCCCAAGAGGATGCTGAACAGACTGGTGAGACCTGCTGGCCTTACTTTTGTTCCTGATATTGGGAAAAAGCTTTCAGTTTTTAACAACTTACCGTCCTATGATACAAGATACAGGATTTCTGTAGATTCCTTTTATTAAATTTGAAATACAAACTTAGGCCCCTTGCTTCAGGGTAGTTTTCAGTCAATAATGATTATTATATTTGTCATATATTTTCATAAATTAAGATTATGCCATATTTTATTCATTTATGAAAATTTTAAAAATAGCCATTGTATTACCAAGAAGCACTCTATTAGATGTAAACTCTTATGCTTATTATGTATTCATGGAGTGGAGAAATTCTTACTGTCATTTTAGCATCTAGGTTTAAGAGCTTTTAGCGTGGAGTTTTCCTTTCTTGTAATATCGTTCTTGGTCTGGATATTAGGAGAAAACACTCAAAATTTAAAAGAAAAGCACAAAGCAAAACTTACTGCCATGAAGTTCAATTTGAGTCATAGTAACCCAAAAGAATAGTTTAGAAGGACACCAGTGGGTTTCTGAAACTGCAAATCTTTAAGTGATCAAAAAATCTAACATTTATCCTGCAGTGGGGTTAATGGTTTTGAACTGTTGTCTCTGAGGTTAAAATCTCAACCTACTACCTACTAGTCCACCAGGGGTCCCTAGTCCTATTCTTGTTAAATTTACTGAGATTGTAAAGAATCAGTATTATTTCTATCTGAAATATTTGATAGGCTTCATTCTTGAAGCCATCAGGGCTTGATACTATCCTGGTATGAATGTTCTTCTCCATTAAATGTCTCAGATGACTACATGGCAGGTTGGTTTTCTAGGTTTTGATTATTGGCAATTCATCTTTCAAAGAACAATCCCATTTCCTTTAAGCTTTCCAATTTAGGGGCAGATTTGTTTGCAGTCATTTTTGTCACTCTGTTGATATTCACGGCAATCAAAGTGATAGGCAGGAGTAACCCTCACCTCCCACCTCCACTCTCACCCACCAAAAAAGAAAAGAAAAACAGAAAAACGCTTAGCTAGGCAGAGCTTTCTTAGTACACATTTTTCTCCATAAGGCAAGCATCAAGCAACTCACTCTGAGTTAGCGAACCCAGTGGCATCACCTGGGAAGGTTCTCTCAGGTCAGTGAACTTTTTTCATGAAAGCAGTTTTACTCAAACCTTACTTTTGTGAGGGATGGTTTAAGAAAAGAGCACTTGACTGTAAAAAATTTGTTTGCTGCTCAGGAAAAATGCTCTATAAACTGTTGTGATGTTGAACACAGTTTACAAGGACAGTGCTATGGGAAAAACTTAAAAGTATGAGTGGTTTTCTCATTTCAAAAAAAGGGGAGATGTTGATTGATGACAGACCCCATTGTAGAATTCTGCTAACAGCCTGAATGGATGAAAATGTTAACAAAATTATGTATTATTCTTAAAATCAGTGGTGATGCATCAAAGAGAGAGGGACATTATCTGGACTACCTGGAACTGGGTTCCGCAAGTTTACACAGAAGATTTGAGAAAAAAAATGCTCAATGTGAAATTTGTGCCTCAGGTTCAGACTGACCAGAAAAGAGAAAGTGAACTGGAAACATGTTGTGCTTGGAAAGAACAACTCCAAAGTGGTCCAGTCTTTTTTATTTTTTTCCCATGATCATTACTGGTGATAAGACATGGGACTCTTCTTATGACCCTGGAAGCAAACAGTAAATAAGTCAGTGGAAGATGCCATCATCACCACACCCCTAATACAGCTTGTCAAGTGAAATCAAAGATCAAGAGGATGATCATTTGGATTTTTGATGTGAGGGATATTTGGAATTTCTTTAACTAGGTCAGACTGTTAATGAGCTTTCTATTTAAACATTCTGAAAAGATCTGATTTGGGGGTGGGGGGTGGGTGGGTGGGGTGGGTTTTGCCACAGCTATCTCAGTAGGCCAGTTTTGGCAAAACAAAACAAAACAAAACAGCAAAACAACAAAACTGCCCCTCTTGTGGCAGACATCTCACTTACTAGACCTTGCTCTGTGCAACTTCTTTTTGCTTCTGCATATGCAGTGGAGCATGCAAGGACAGCGATTTGACAAAGTAGAAGAGATGAAGAAAAAAACTAGGGCAGTGCTGCCAGACATCCAAACAGATGATTTTGAAGACTTGTTTCCAAGAATGGAATCCCAGATTTTACAAAGGTATTAAGTGTAATGGTGATCATTTTGAAAGTGATGTTGTATTTTTTTAATTAAAAAAATTGAATACATAGCTTTGAAAGTACCCCTTCATACTCGCTCATTACTTCTTAACACCAATTTTTGTTTTGATGTTTTCTTTCTAGGTTGTTCTTGGTAGAATTATTATTAGCTATTGATGGACCTCTTTGTTTTTACTATTGCTTTTATTAACATTTTAATGCAATTGTTCTCTTATTATGTCTTCCATTTGTTTGCTTGTGCTTCATTATTTCTGGTTTTTGTCTTTGAATAAGCTAAACATGTAATTGATTTTGAACTTTTCTTCTTTCCTGATATAAGCTTTTAGCATACATGTCATTTAAGCAGTGCTTAGCCTCATTCCATAAATTTTAATGTGCTGTATTTAATTTTTATCACTTTGTCCTTTCTGACCATCAACCTGTGATATGCACAGTTTTGCCATCAGGTAGAGTGCATTACAAAGTGGATCCTCTCTGAACCTTGCCCTAACCAGCCAGCAAGGGCAGGCCCTGTGGAGGCTTCATGGGGACTGCCAGCCAGGGCTTGCCTTGTCATGTGGCCTGATCATCTTGGACAGAGGCCCTAGACCCATGGTGTGAGATCTTTGGACTAGCATAATGAATGTGACTGACTCACGGCCCCCCTCTCACCTCTACAGTTGCACTGTAACTGTGGTGAATTGATCTGCCACCAATCATGCTTCGGGAAGAGGCTCCTTGGCCCTCAGGTGTCCTTTTCCTTTAATCTTACAGAAGCCATGATGATCATGCACTCATGGTCTCGCCCTCATCCACATGATGTGTCTCTGTCCTGTGGAAGACTTCATACATTCAAAATTTATTGGCTATCCGGGTGTCCATCTTTGCCCAAGCACAATCGTAAGCTTCCTGTCCTTATTTGATGATTGCCAAAGCTGCTGCAGTTGATTCTGACTCACAGAAACCACAGATGTGTCAGGATTGAACTGTGTGCTCCACACCCATAACTTCCCACCATTGCTTCTTCAGAAGTAAACAGTAAGGCTTTGCTAAAACCCGCGAGAGACAGGTAGCTAGCTGTCAAGCACATGTGTACTACCCAGGGTCTCTTTAAAAAAAATTAGTAAATCACTTTATTGGGGGCTCTTATAAGAATCCCTATATCGGTTCGATCAAGCACATTTGTGCATTAGTTGCCATCATCATTTTCAAACCACTTTCTGCTTGAACCCTTTTGTGTCAGCTTCTCTTTTATCCCTCCCTCACTCCACCACCCTCTCACCCTTGTGGACTCTGATAAATGACAGATTGTGATTTTCATATCTTACACCATCCACTCTCTTCCTTTGTGCATGTTTCTCTATTTGAACCCCCTTGTTGGGGTGGGGGAAGCAATCATTCCTCCCACCTTCTCCCTACCCTCCCGGTATCCCTATACCCATTGTTGTTCCTGAGAGGTTTATCTGTCTGGGATTCTGTGTCGAGAGCGCTTATCCGTTTCAGTGTACAAACTCCAG